>JZLH01S0349196.1:5099-20537 GCA_001188425.1 Eucidaris tribuloides
GCCAAAATAAAATTCCACGGTCAAATTCGCGGCCAAATCAACAGCCGAAAAGTCGCTCAGCGGCCAAATTTAAACAAAGGACAAAAATAGACAAAAACAGACATACACGACTTTTTGCTGGGAATTTCTGGGGGTGCTGCACTCCCAGCACCCCCGCTTCCCATGGTCATGGGGATCCACTGTAGGAACGTTTTGAAAAGGCGTGATTCTGGACATTATATTAAAGTTTTGACAATTATTAGGGATTGTAGTCAGATTTTTAAAAAGATGGACAGGAAGTATGTGAAAAACTGTAATTGGGTATACTTGCGAGGGAGCGAAACGACCGAGCGGGGAGGGTGTGGCAGGGGGAATTCCCCTCCCCCACTGTAGGAACGTTTTGAAAATACGCATAGTAAAGACGTGATTCTGGGCATGGTAAAAAAAATATTCTAAAAGTATATTTTATGAAGATTATCAGGGATTGTTGTCAAGTTTTCAAAAAGACATACAAACGAAAAATTGTAATCGGGCAGTCATACTTGCGTGGGAGCGAAACGACCGAGCGGGGGAGCTAGGGTGTGGGAGGGGGATACGCCCTCCCACGGTACTCGGTAGGATTTTTTTGAAAATATACGCATGTACGGTTTTCTATGTAGGCATTATATTTCAATGGTATATTTTATCAAGATTAGGGATTGGGTATAGTCATACTAGTACTTGCGAGGTCGCAAAGCGACCGAGCGGGGGAGGGTGTGGGAGGAAGGCAGGGGCGCAAATCCGGGGGGGGGACAGGGGGTGGGGGACTCAATATTAAATGTCCCCCCCCCTACAATTTGGAGAAAAAAAACAACGTCCCAATTTTTTTTTTACCCCCCCCCCCCCCCCCCCCGCTGAGCGAGTTTTCGGCGTCTGGCGTGATCGGGAAAAATGTTGCCTCGGATTTGGAAGAAAATTTTTTCGTCACTACTACAACCCCCCCCCCCCCCCCCCCCCGCTGAGCGAGTTTTCGCGGGCTGGCTTGACCGGGAAAAATTTTGGACCTGGGTTTTTGGCTTTGGCGCCGCGGATGAAGCATGATGTCCCCCCTACATTTGAAAACGGATTTGCGCCACTGGGAGGAAGAATATACTCTCTCCCACCGTAGGAACTTGTTGAAACTACGCAGAAAAGAAGAGATTCTAGGTGTATGCAGATACATATTTTAAAGGCCCGGTTGAAAGGTATATTTATGAAGAGTATTGAGTATATGAAGAGTAAGAGCGGGACGAATGTGTGAGAAGGGTTATTCCCGCTCCCACGGTAGAAAATTTTTCAAAATACACTTAGAAAAGACATGTTTTCTGGCGCGGTAAATAGATATTTTAAAGGTTTATGAAGATTCAGGATTTCAAAAAAAGTGTTCAGGAAGTATGATGAAAAGCTGTAATTGGGTATACTTGCGAGGAGGCGGGGGGACGGGTGCACACTACAAAATAAAGGTGCGTACAAGGTGCAACTTTGCGGAAATAGGTGCAGAGCAATTTCTCCCGCGGTATTCGCGCAAACCTGCACCTTTCACGGCTGAGCGCTCGCCCCACTCCATCATGTTTGCAACTAAGTTTTACCTTTGAGGTGAACATTTTGCCTCCAATAGACCAATTTCATAATGTATTCAAATTTATGGATGTTTTCTCTTCCGAAGCCTGGTGATGAGCTATTTCTTTCATCAGTTTCTATGAATATAATTTCAATTCTGAAAATGCAAACTGCATAAATTATATACTATATTTTCTATGTCGGATAAGCTCAGGCAAAGTTTCAGGTTGTCAAGAACAACCTTTGTTTAAAAGGTATGCATGGAATTTGAATATATTACGAAAACGGCCTATAGGTCCAAGTTTGCACCTAAAAATGATTGAAATAATGCACCTTCGGCTTCAATACAATGTAATCAGTTGAAAATAAACACCTTCACGGTCAGCGTGATGGCCAAGTGGGTAGAGTGTCCGCCTCAGGTGCGGAAAGTCACAGGTTCGAGCCCCGGTGAGGTCATAATTATTGTACGAGTTTTTAAATATTTGTACATGTTAATTAATAAAGTGTATTGTAATGTAAATACTATAAATAGCACTGGCATGAACGTAAATTGCGGTTCACACAGTTTGCTCTTAGGCCTCGCCTTCGCCCTCCGGGCTCGACTCGGAAGACTGGGCCTCCGCCTAATAAAAATTAATAAAAATTTCAGTAATGGCCGCCATAATTTGCATATTATGAATATGCAAATGAGCAAGTCATTTTGGCTTTGGCCTGATCTGAATCAGAGACCCTGAAAACCTAGGGGTAGACACAAAAATCATACGTTTATCTTTTCAAATATAAGCAAGTTACGGTCAAATAATGAAATTTCAGTAATGGCCGCCTTAATTTGCATATTACTCAAAATGCCCAAGGGTGCCAAGGTGGCATCATCCAGATTCTCAATCAGCACCCCTCAATGATATAAAATCCGCAAAAAGACTTTGTGGGGACGATAAAACCACATTAGGTGCTAAACTGCTCGAATACAAGTTTTAAATCTAAGATTTGTGGCACATACTTGACGGAAAATAGGGTTTTATAATATTTTTTGATGTGGCCGCGAGTGAAAAAGGGCAAAAAAGGCCAACAAACCGTTTGGCGTGCAAGTTGAATTCTTCAATGCCAAACGATGTCAAAACAGGACAAATTTGATGTTTTTGGCTTTAAAAAGGCCAAACTGGCAATGTCGTCTAATACTACTATAGTTCACTTTATTTTAGCGCTCCCTACTATTCATTATTACGTCACGTTGAAGTTAACCACGCCCGACCTCTACTTTAGCTCATCGTTTGCTACCCCCAGCGGAACGGTGATTTCGTGGTGTGTCTAGTGGTCATAGAAGCTCCGAGAACTTTTTCAATTTTGAGAAATTGTTGAACACAATATCAAAAAGCACAAGATGGGAGTATGTTTCAGAAGTTGTGGCATCTCAATTTCGGATTTCATGTGCAACATTTGAGTGAAAATAACGACAATTTGTGAGAGGTTGAGATAATTCCCGGGACAATGATAAGTAGGCCTACATTCTTGTATGCTAACGTGTATTGAATGTGGGGCTGAATACTAACGTACATGATAAAAAAAAAAACACCTTAAAGACACTATATAACAGTGTGGAAGCCTTATCTAAAAAATTGTCAAACCTTGCTTTCTGACATATCTGGTAGTGTTTGGATGGACAAATAAACACCTTAGAACACAAAAGTTTGGAAAGTTATGCTGTCACAAGTACAATATGTGCAGATTCAAATTGGCACATTACTTTCCTATCGGGCGATAGGAAATTCTGCAACACAGCAGTCTATGGGCAGGGGGAAAGCTGGAATGGTCTCTCAATGATTTTTACTTTTTTAAAGCACTTACTGATCGTTTTAAACTGCAATTTTTTCAGGGCTTCATTTTTAGACCATGTCAGAGACACTGGTAGCATGGGGAATCATGCAGCTCAGATATTTTTAAACTGGAAACACTGTTATACAGTGCCTTTAAGTGGTTGGAATACAGTATCAAACTTGTAAGATGTTAGTGTGAATCGATTCAGATTAATTCGGGACTTTTCTAAGTAAGAATAACTGCGTTTTTTTTAAAATAAATCTAATCTTTTTGTCTGGTCAACAATGAGAATAAGATAATGATATTCTTCATCATCATAATCATTATCATCATCATCATCATCATCATCATCATCATCATCATCATCATTTTCCCATTGATTAATCTTAATACACATTGTCAATTTTGCAAGGGTGACGGATGCTATTTTGTTTTCTTCTGTTAACGGGGACTTTTCCTGATTTGTTTAGTTCACGTTTGTCGTGAAGTTTCGTTAGTTAGTAGGTAACAGTTACTAAGCGCTATAAATAAATAAATATACATATGTATAAATCAATCAATCAATCAATCAATCAATCAATCAATCAATCAAACAATCAATCAATCAATCAATCAATCAATCAATCAATCAATCAATCAATCAATCAATCAATCAATCAATCAATCAATCCACTTACATACATACATAAATAAATAAATAAGTAAATAAAATATAAATAAAAAATATAATAAAATGAAAGAATAGTTACCTCTGTAGACATGTCTGCAATTCTATTAATGGATGATGTTCGCAATGTAAATAAGGCCTAATTCATTTCTTTTTTTCATGAGAGAGAGAGAGAGAGAGAAACTGTAACTTGTCTTCTTAATTGAGTTTATTTAACAGATTTTAAATGGCATTACTGTGTTTTTACTTGTTTATATTTTACATGTATTGTATATTAGTGTATTCATTTGCTCATGTGTATATCATATTGGTATATTTTTATGATTATATCAATTCTCATTGCTTGCATATTGTCATGGGTGACCGTACTATAAGGCTTTTACTCCTTTCTGGCTGTTTCCCCTCGATTTTGTGTTTTACAAGTAAAAATGTTTCATTATGTTTGATTATGTACTTTTGTATTCTTCAGGAAATAAAATTAATTGAAAAAAAGTCAAAAAATATAGGGGTAAAATGGGGTATGTGGAACACTTAAGCTTAAATGAGCTCAAAGCAAAGATATTGTAAATATAATTTAGAGAAATATTACCATTAATTTCACGATGAACCTTTTAAACTATGTTGTGATCAAATACCATAACGTTACCAAATAAAAAAAAAAGTTAATTGCCAGTGTTCCACTTACCCCAATTTATACCCAACCGTGGGGTAGGTGGAACAGTGGGTGGGGTAAGTGGAACAGGGTTTTATTTGCTTGCCAGGAACCTATTTTCCATAGCTGTTCACATTTAATAGAACACTAGTTTCCTTTAACATAAAATTTTGCAACAAATGAAAAAATAATACAGAATTTTCATCTTTATATTTTTTATATTGCAATGCAAAATTCAGGATTTTTCTCCATTTTTTACATCAACCTCAGTCAAAAAGTTGGATTTTAGGTATAAAAATCCATTATTTGTCATCAAATAGTAGTTTGAAATATGTAATTTTATATTCAAACCTCGGAAAATTTAATAAAGTATGTAATTTGATATTTAAACCCTAAAAAATAATTACAAATGTGTTTAAAAATCAAATTCAGTCAAGCCCACTTATCCCAAAGGGTATCCAGTTGGGTAAGTGGAACACCTATGTAAATAATTACCTCATTTTCATGTTAATTTGCATAATTTTCTCTGAATTTTCGCTATTTACTTCCATTTTTGCATTCATTTTATCGTAGATAACAAACACATTTTAATTTTTTTCTGTAACTCCAAGAAATAAATTCATGGAAGTTAGCATTTTTTGCCCTTAAATTAGTATTATTCAATCAACTTTGGCCTCCTTTTTATGGTTGGTATCGAACTTTGACATTACCTGATCAATTCATGCGCAGGTAACCCAGTTTTGGTATGAAATGAAAGCAAACGTATGGCGTTGGGATAACTGGGACACTCGGTAGTATATTGCCACATTTTATTCTTGATTGAGGCCAATATATTGTCCGTGTTCCACTTACCCCACTGTTCCACCCCCCGTGTTCCACTTACCCCAATTTACCCTATGTAACCAGTTTCGAAATGGTTCATTTTCTTCCGTCTATCTTTTTAGGGTGAAAAGAAATACTTGTTTCTACAAGCATACTACGTTTGCATAATTTACCATTTTGTTTCAATCATTCATGAAATAATGAAATCTATATTTATTTATTGTCATTTTTTGTGCAAAAAATACATTTTTAATTCCTTCCTGCCGGTTCCCATCGGCGGGCGGCGTTATTTTTTTGACTTGGTATGGCCCGCGTGTTAAGTCTATGGCGCAAAACTTAAGAATGCTGCCTGAATATCAGACTATCATTAAGCGATGTCTCTAATACTAGCGATTCGAGGCGAAGCCGAGCGCGTTGGGGAGCTCGGGACTGCAAAAATCGGGTTCGTCGTCAAAAATTAGTTCTGTAACCTACAGAAATCTGTAGGTTGTTTTTTTAAAAAGAACTGCTAATCCCCCTTTATTTCGTAAAACACACAAAAAAAGGAAAAATCCAAGAAAAACGGAACTATTTTCAAAACGATAGGAAACGATCGGGAGATCGATGGCTATCGTAATTGACGATAGCGACGCAAGATCAGTACACAACAACATCAGGAACGCGCTCGGCGCGCGGGTCTTGCAGTGTACGTGGCGAACGGGGTGCGCTGCGCGTAAAGAATCCCTGACTTAGCTTTTTCGTAAAGTTACGTGGGCCAAGTGCCGACTCGTACTACTGGATTTTGGGGGAGTTTCGGCAACAAAACCCGTACGACCCGTATCGTACAAGGGCATCTAGGCGATGTCAGGATAATTGCGGACGTACTAATGACTCAAAAAATCATCAATCAGGTTTATTTGTCCTACAACAACATCCGCTGGATCATTGTGTCTCTCGCCTTCTTGCTACTCGGTCTCATATTGGAGATGGGTCAGTGCGAAGCCTTGTGTGAGCTACTCGTCGCCAAGAACACTAAATGAGAAGAAACTACAATATTTACCCCGTGACTGACGATACCGTCTGTAACCGTGAGTACTCTGAGTCCAGTCCTTTTTCAGGATAGACGCTTTATTCCCTAAAATTTGTTAAATTTTGTCCGATTCTTCGTAATTTTGTGTGTAATTTCTACGCGACGCGAAGGCTCGAATTTCAGCGGTTTAACCTATGGCAAACCTAATGCTATTTGAAATCTCTCGCGGCAGAACTCAAAAAATTGATTTCCCGTGTTTCGGGGGACCGGGTTTTACCGAGCGTATTGATAACATTACGTCAACAAAACGTTCACGAAAATTATAGCTCTATCTTCGAGGACTCTCTGACCCAAATATGTACGGTCAAAAACAATAAGCCGCCGGCCGGGCGCCTGCGCAATGAGTTCGCTACATGCAGATCAATTAGCTAGCCGGTACGGTACTTACGTGCGCGCACGGATGACGTACTATTGACACGACATTTATGGATCTGGAGCCGAGCTGAGCAGTGGAAAGGGGATTGACCACTGATTGATCTAGACCGAAAATCAATCTAAATTCTGTACCTTTTCGTGTAAGCTTCGTGAGCATGGGCTCAAGAACATCTTCACTCCTGCAGCATGAAGAAATCGTGCAAATACAACAAGAAACGGGTTGTAAGTATCTTAAATTTACGTCGGTAAATTTGTTTCGTGACTGTACTGCACAGACACTACTGCCAGTGTGCTACCCCGAACTTACGGCTGCCGGCTGAGAGCCAATGCAATGGTCAAACCGTTCGCGATCGCGATCGATGCGCTAATGGGGCGCGGGCGAAGGTTGTCGTACTCACACGGGAGCGGTAGAAAATGCGCTACGAGAGACTGCGTGCGATACTTTTCCGAGGCCAGAAATGCATTTCTGAATGATTTATGACATAATTTCAGCTTTAACGAACTATCCACATTATTTCTTTAGTTCAGGCATGAACATTTTGGTACGAACAGGCGAAACAGTAACAGTAGATCTACTCAGTAGCAGACCGACGGTGTCTGTCCGTTTTCTTCGACTTCGGGGACTTCTCGACATTTATTTAGGTCAGTCCCCTCATACAAAGGACAGACGGTTATACCAGCATGTTTCAGTGCAGGTGATTTCAAGTGAATAGTGCCAGTTTGAAATTCAGGTTGTCCGGCGAATTCCAGCCCCAAAACTGCCTGCTTTTGTCCACTGAGGTCGACTCCTCATCAAGGATAATTAACATCAATCATGCTTCAAAGCATGTGTATTGCAAGATGTTAGTATTCTAAGAAGTGTGACCTAACTTTTAGGATTTGTTTAAAAATATAAGAAATAAAACTGACAAGCAGCCACCCAGGCATATAAGACCTATGGCATGGAAAAGTATGAGCAACAGATATGGGCAATTCCGCGAGAAATGTTACCCAAGCTCAAAATCATGAAATCTGTAATAATTCCAATACATGTGCTACAGAGAGATAAATTTAGTATCACACAATAGAACTCATTGAACTCTTTAATTTGAGTGGTATTTGAACACACTTGAGGTATATTTAGACATACTTTTCTTCAAAAATCCCATTTTCTTGCAAAATTTTCTTATCTTTTTTGAAAAATGCACAAACTTTGAGTCTCATTATTTCACATTCAACAGCACTTCAGAATTAATTTATTTTAGTTTATAGTTAAGAAAGGACCAAAAATGACTAATATTAGCTTTACAATTAGTTATCAAATGCTTTTAAGTATAAATATAAGGACCTAAAAAGTGGTCCGAGGTGTAATGTCTGTAACTTTAAAAATGTAATGTCCGTAACGCAACATTTACGGTCCTGTATGGGATGTCCTGAATGATTGTACCTAATTGTCATCCTACAACTTAAACAGGTCCTCAGCACCCATTTCAGAAGAAAATTGGCTTCAGATCATGCTTAAGCTCACAAAACTTTTGACAAATGTGTTGGTACATGTAGGTGAAAAGTCATGTCCAAAAAATGTAATGTCCGTAACGGCAAGCATTATGTGTGATAACTACCAAACGATAAATAGAAACTAATTCAAATGTAAACTGTTAACCAGGGCTCCACACTAACTTTTTTTCTTAGTGGCCCGGTCGGGCCACTAAAATCCTTAAAATTCAATTTTTGGTAGCCCGAAATTGAAATTTTGTGGCCCCCAAAAAACAAGAAAAACATTAAAAATTTGTACATTTACTCTTGCATGTTTTACTCTTGTTTCCAGCTGCTCCAAATTTGCCACTTTTTGACCCAACGCCCCCCAAAAATCAGGTTAGAATTTCAGAAACATAATTTCTTACACTCCTGTGACACATCTGTGGTTGAATTTATCACTTTCAAGTGCAGAAATTTACCACCAAAATCGTAAGTCAGAGCTTGAAATGCGATTTTTACCACACCATTTAAAACATGTGGGACTAAGCATTCACTGAGGAGCTAACTGGCACGAATTTGCCGATATCTATGCAACTTGCAGAACTTTAAAAAAATGTCATTTTAAACATTCTGCTCACCTTCTCTGCTACTTGCAGTAATTCTTTATTGAATTATTTCCAATATCTTTAAAGTTCTTGCGAGAATTTTTGGTGATCTTCATTTTCTTTTCTTGATGCAAGCTTTCTCTTCCTGAATTAGTTGGAAGTGCACTGCCTCTATAAATAATTCGACTTCGCTTGCCCGCTAATTTTGCGTCTTTGGAAAATCACATTACTAGCAAGAAATTGCCGGATTTTTAGCTAGCCTTTGCTCTGCAGAAATGGCCATTTATTTCTTTTACTGATTTGGTATTTTTTAAGGAAATTTGAGGCTATATTAACTGCTGGCAATAAAGAATATATTTAGCTGTAAATTTCGCGGGGGCGATTTTTTAGATTAATCATTTTGAAAATCGCTCCCAATAATTTTCCGACTGAGTCAATTTTGTAGTTGCGTTCTCCGTTTTGTAAGGAGCAGCGCGGCGCCAATCTTTGCTCGCCGATTTTGGGAAAATTGACACTCAAGGTAATCCATTAATTTTTATCACAAAAATCACATTGACACACTTGCCCGATCGGGCCACCAGAACCTCCATATTTTGGAATTGTGGTGGCCCGACATCAAATTTTGGTGGCCCCGGGCCACCGCTAGTGTCGAGCCCTGTGTTAACACTTCAGGGTGACCTGTTTGAGATTACCACAAATAGGTTCAGAATGAAAATGATGGTTTCTAGAAATAACACAATCTGTAATATTCTATTCATGTATAAACTGATTGATAATCTGACTGTTATGGTAATTTTCATTTTGTCTGCAGTCTCACCCAAACAAATTGTCCGGTTGTACAGTCGATTTACCAACCTAGACAAGAGTGACAGTGGTGTCCTGAGGTAAGTATGTCCACTTTTTAAATTTTCTGATATGGCTGAAGGAAAATCAAATATTGAATTAAAATTGTAATGTATTCTTCTATTTATGGTCCATAAACTTTTTTACCTATGGTAATTATTACAACTTTTCCATGTTTCATGTAAAAAACTCTGGTAGGAGCAATCCCAATTAATCATTTTAACTTATTGTTTCTTCATGTCTTGACATCTTTACTTTGCCCACATTAGTTGAAATGCCAGTTAAGTACAGTGGAGGTAAAAGATTTTATTTTCTGTGGGAAAATTTTATTGGGATGTAAACACAGTGAAATTGTCCATTTAGGAATGTAGCACTGACGTAAATTAAAGGATTGGCTAACATTTACCACACGTAAAAAAAAATCTGAGCTATATGATTTCGTCCTACGACTATCTCATTGCTTCTTTTTCTGTTGATAAGGTCGGAAAAATGACGAACCCTAAAGAAATAGAAGTTGACTATATTCCCGAAGACAGCATTATTTCAGTGCGCGTTGAAAAAGCTTGCAAAATAATTAAGGGACCTTAATCTGGTATTTCACGAAAAACTAGCACGATGTTTCTAACCCTATGATGATGTGCGTTACGGTGTGTGTACTACGCTTGACACTATTTAAACTTGCCCGAGTTTATTGTTTAATGTTATGCATAACTTGCCATTGGCAGTGTAACTTCCAGAACTTTTTTTATTCTAGGGTTATTTGTCCATTATGGAAAACACTACTATGTAGTTCAGAATATCAAAATTGTTTGACAATTGTTTTAATTGAAGCTCCACAATGTTTAGCCTATCACTTTAAGGGTGATCCTGTATTGATCTCATCACTAAGATCCTATTGACATTGGTATCACTGATAACAAGATAAAGTATCCCCAGAAGCTAGACGAGATGTACAAAACATGTGATGTGTGATTTGATTTAAGAATGTATGCAAACATGTATGTCCAGACATGTCATTATTTAGATATACAGATTATAGTAACTTGAAAGTATGTATTGAAAAGATAAAATCACTGTGGATTTACGGGAATTCTTACTGTTGGAAGGGGAACATACATGTCCCCCCCCTGCCCACCCCCGAAACAAAAAAATAGTTCAGGCAATTATACCAAAGGGAACAGAAACTGTACTTAAAAGAATTGACTTAAAAATTATTTGATTGTAAACTACGGCGAACACGAAGTATAATCCCCCATCCCCCTCCCACTCCCCCCCCCCCCGTGCAGCTAATTAGCTGTTTCTTCAATGTTTCCCAGACTGAACTACATGTGTAGTGTATTTGTTTTGTAATAGTATCAAAATGTCATAAATACCTAGAAACAAAGAATGGTGTGCCAAAATCATTAAATGTAGCCATTTCTTATTCAATCTGATCTGTCAATCCAAGTGTATTGATTGTTCACTTATTGCTTGAAGATTTTTATCAGTATTTGGTTTCAACATTTGCAAGATGGGAATTTCCCAAAACATTTTTCTGTTAGTGCTATTCAATTGCCACTTACAATGTATTGCTTTGTGCAAGTAAATGTCCAGTCATGCACATCATATTCATGTGTGAATTGTTGAATAACAAAAGGTCCTACTGTGAATGTGTGTTTGTTCTGGAGGCAAAGGTGTATATGTAGTACATGTATACATGGAGGTTGGAGAACTTTGTGTGTTACAGTGTGACATGTTTAAAAAAATTTTTTTTACATGAAATCAAACAAACGCAGCTGGTGGTATTTGAAATTATGCTTTGTGTCAGAATATGTGCGTGTTCTATGGTTTCAATTTTGGATCATTGTACATGTTGCTGAAGTGTTCACTGTAATTGGTTCAGTCATCCCGAAACAATTTAAAGTTTAAATCAATTACATTTACATCTAGGGATTCACTACAAATTCTCATTTTTGTAAGATCGAGACTATAGGAATTGTCATAGAACTAAGAAATTTTATCTTAAGGAAGAATTAAAACTGGAAATTATCTGAAGTACAATACCCAACAACATTGTCAACAACAGCAGCCACAAGAACAAAAAGATCACAGCATGGACTTTGTGTACAGCATGTGGTACCTATGCTGTGGAATGCCATGTCTGAAGGCAGCAGAATCGAGGCATGTAGTAATTCTGTTGTGATGGGTGAAAATGAAATTCCTTGATTGAACCATAAAAGGTTACTGCTAAATCACTAATTTGCTAACGAGTCCTTGAGCCATTAAGCAGACTTTTTGAGTCTGTGCTTTTGTACAGTAGTATTGTCTTAACATGTCATGACTTCATAATTGATTAATACTCCTTTTTCAGTAACATCTCAAATTGAATTACTATCAAGATGGCCTTAGACATTTCATGAGAGTGGCTGAGAAGATAATATCATTATTTACAATTATTCTCAGTTTGTTTTCTTGTTAATTTAAAAAGCTCAGAAGAGAACTTACTGTAGAAGATGTGATATGGATCTGTTGGGTTATTGTTGAACTTCTAAGAGTAACAGAGTGGACTATGCCACTATAGTTTTAGCTTCTATGGCTGAAATAAAAAATCTAATCAAATGTAATTGGTGTTGATATAAAGGTCATACACATTTATGTGCTGTAAATAGCACAAATATACACGTTGCCAAACAACAAAGGCAGTTGCATTGATCTTTGCCACAAAGCTACATCCCTATGTAAGTTTATAAGTCGATTCAGTTTCCTAATGAGCTGCCATAGTCATGTGAGGGATAATTATATTGAATTGAATTTGATTTGGGCCAAAAAATAAATAAAAAATGAAAGGTCACTTAACCAAACTAAACCAATCCTCTGTTTTGTTTCTCCTTCTTTCTTTCTTTTGTTCTCTCTTTATTTTTCAGCACTTTTGTATGGGAGGTTGGGGGGGGGGGGGGTTGCGATAATTACACTAGCACCAGCGTGGGGGAATACACATAGGCTGAGGTGATTTAGCCCCCAAAATTAACAAAATTGCCCCCCAAAATCACAATTTTAAGCCCTCAATTTTCCTCATAGGGTTCAATGTACAACATATTAAAACCACTAAAAATCAGGCTTGAAAGTATCCCCCCAAAATAGAATTTTATTTTCTGACCTGCGCAGCACCCCTCTGTAATATGAAGTTGAAATCATTTCAGCCTCAGTTAGCAGACATGCAGAATTTCTTATCTACATTTTTGTCTGTACATTGTCAGGGCTCCACACTAACATTTTTTTTTACTTGCCCTTCGGGCAAGTAAATTATCACATTTTAGAATTTTACTTGCCCGAAAGACAAATTTACTTGCCCGAAAAAACAATAAAAAACATTAACAATTATTATAATTATCATTTCTCACTGATTGACTCACCATTAAGGGTTTTTTAATGGCACTGGAGTCTGTTGCAAAAGGCAAGATGAATTTAAAAGTAAAAATGAACTTGAAAAAAATATCAGTGGGAAAATCCACCAAACACCAGGAAAATGGAAGGAAAGAGGCACATTTTTAGTTCATCCGGCCCGAAGGGCCCGATGAGCTTATGACATGGCGTGGCGTCGCGGCGTCCCGTCCGTCCGTCCGTCCGTCCACAGTTTTGAAAAACTGCTTCTCTTCGTCATTTCGTCGACACCGATTTTGATTGCTGAATTGTTTAATATGATAGGGGCTATGGGGGGGATTTTAAAACTTCTACACAGAAACCGTGAATCTCATTATGATTTTTTTAATTTTATGCAAATTTATTCAAAAAATCACAAAAATGCTTATTCTGGCCTTCATTTCTTCAACGGACTTTTGATTTTGATTGCTTTATATGGTAGGGCTGAAGTTATGCAGCATTAAACTTCTAACACAGAATTTTGGAAATTATACTGCCATTGATTAATTATGGTAATTTATGGCAAATTTAATCCCCCAAATAACAAAGAATTGCTTGCTTTGCCGCAGCATTTCTTGACGGCGATTTTTCTTCTGTCTGTTTTTTGAATCCTGATAGGGCCTAAGGTGGGCTTCAGACTTCTGGCACAAAATATTTTGAAAATTTATCATTATGGCAAATTTAAAATTAATGCAATTATGCAAATTTATGCAAATTTTTTCGAAATCACAAAAAATGCTTCTCTGCGCTTCATTTCTCAAGCCAATTTACATTGTGATTTACTCTTATTTTGGTAAGGGGCTGACGTTTATGCACATTGAACTTTTTACACAGAGTTTTGAAAAATTATACTCTATCTAAATTAATTATGGTAATTTTATACAAAACTTAATGCCAAAAATAACATAAAATTGCTGTCATTCTCACATTTCTTGAACGGGATTTCCATTTGTTGTTTGATGCTGATTAGGGCTAGGTGGGGCTTTCAAGAACTTCTAACACAAAAATTGTGAAATTAAATCAAATTATGCAAATTTAAAATTAATCAATTATGGCAAATTTATGGGCAAATTTAATTCAAAAATGCACATAATGAAAAGAGTACAAAAAACTGCTTCTTCTCATTCCATTTCTGGCACACAATTTTGATTCAGTTTGCTTTATCTGGTAGAGCTAGCTTGGTACACTATAACTTGCTAACGCACAGGATTTTGTAACATGGTTGGCGTGCCGAGTGTAATTAAGTTATGGGTTAATTTATGCAAATTTATTCCAAAAATAAGACAAATTTATTTCGCCGTTCTTATTCATATCACAGTAACCTATTAATTTGGTTCCACTTCAAATGTGCTTTTTCCAACAACAAAAAATCAGTATGGCCGCGGAGATTCTAGATAATCATATATAATGTCAATGTAGTTATTTTAATTATTTTTTTTAATACTTATTATTTATTTTTTTGCATGTCACTTCCAGGGTCTAGGTGAAAACTAATATTTTTCTCACGACTCGATTTTTTATATTCAGTGTTCCTTCCGGGACATCAAATTTTAATCTTTTCAAGACGCAGTTTAAAATAAGTAGCCAGCGACATGAAATTTCGAATATTTGATGTTGCGAAGCATGCCGATGAGCGCATAACGATCATTGAAGTTTTTAAGTTTACTTGTTTATTCATTTTTTTGGCAGCTGCCCCCTCGCCCGCCCCCGATAACAGGGCACCGTGTTACACCACGTGCGATGGGTTGGCCTAAAATAATAGAACACAGGAAACTATATAAAATTTATATAAACGTAAAGGCCTTATCTATCTGCTCTCTACACAAAAGAAAAATAGACATAAGTTAGATAAAACTTATTTGAAGGCTGGCTATCAAGTACCAAACGGGTCAAAAGCTCTTGACCCACTATGAACTCAGGGTGGTCCACAACTGATTTGAAACATTGCGTTCAGACTGGCAAGGTTATTTCATCACACTGTCACTGACCTGGCTAATGGCCGAGTACTTCGGCTTCGCCAGTTGTTTGAGCTATTTTTGGAGGCCAAATTCCATCTTCACTATTAATATGTTTTCCAGTAAATCTAGTAAAATTTATGTTTTATAGGTAACCTTACAAGTAGCAGAGTGTTGAACAGTTGACAGGCAAGATTTTTCATACCCGTTCAGCTCCGCCG
>JZLH01S0349228.1:5245-15454 GCA_001188425.1 Eucidaris tribuloides
GGCCACTTTTAGCGCCCAATGCTTTCACTTTATCAACTGTAAGCTTACAATCGGCTAATTCGGAAGCCGCTATTTCTTGCAATAGTTCATCAATGACATCATTCCAAGCCAAAGTTTAGAAGGACACTGAAAATAATTTTTGGCCGAAGTGTGCCCGCTACGTTTACTGCGTACATGTAAGATGCCATGTTGAGGTAAACAGCTCGATCATCGCTAGCTACATGTAGTTAGCGCAGCTAGAGGCTCCATAGAAGTGCGAAGTGCGTTGTACATGCACATACGGCGGGAAAATCGCTGTTCTTTCCGCAACACTTCCGGGTTTTCAATTCGATTGCAAAGTCATCACGATATGCGATGTCGATACTATCGATTGCAATACAAAGAAAGGAAAAAAAAGTTTGGTTGGGGATATTTTTAGGGTTGGGCAGGTTACGCCAATACAACCATTTTTTTTTAGGCCTAAGCTTGTAGCTATCCTGTTAGGAAAGGTGTGTTTACACTGACAGGCAGTACAAAATGCTTTCCCATCGTAACCTTCATTTTGGTGAGACAAGGCAGCTCTAAGAGACATCCAAGTGGTCCTAATGATACCATACAGTGTAGGAAATAACCCAGGGCGACGGGCGATTTAGCCCTTGGCAAAGCCCAAATCGCCCCCTAAAATCCCCAAAACCCTATTCTATGGGGCAACCATTTCCTTCAGAATTGCCCACAGATTTGCTCCGGAAAACTTTCACAATTTGTTTTTTATTATGGCATTGACAAAAAAATGAATTAAATGGTTACTTTTATGGATGAAGCACTGGCTAAAACATCAGAAATCTTTCATTGCGTTCTTCAAATTTTGATGTGCAATGAAAAAGTAGCCCCAGTGGTAGAAAAATAGCCCCCCAAAATTAAAAAAATAGCCCCAAGGCTCTAATAAAAATCGCCCTTAAAAAATAATTCCTACTCTGATACCATGAATTTTGTAACACCATGTCTTCACCAGGGCACACAAGGTACAATCTCATGCAGGACACATAAATTCAAAAGTGTATAGGCACTGTAAGAATCTTCACAATTTAAAAACATGTAGAAAATACTTGTACCACCCGATTACAATTCCCGTATCCACCCCCGTGAGGCCTGGTAGTCTCTTTCTGCTCCATTCCTTGACAATTCCGGGGACCTGCCCAGTTAGTACATAATTCACAGGAGATCTGGCATTGAGGCTACCAGGCCACACACAGGTGGCCAACGAGACTGATGGGTAAGTACAAAAAAAAAGTGATGGAATTACTGGAAAAGGAGTGATTTGAATATGTCCAGAGAAAGTGTTTCACAAATGTGGAAAGGAAGCTGGTTTCAAAGTTCAGGGGCAGGAACAGAGAAGGCACAATCGCCGTATTTTGTCATAGTTCAAGGTTCGGGAAACAATTGTGGATGAGCAGTTGAAGAAGAACGGAGACGTTTAGTAGAAAAAGATGTCCTTACCAGCTTAAAATTTCTAAAATACCCAGGCACTATTGGCTTTGTACAGTTTCCCCTTCAGGCAGTCCAGTTTTGTGGGGAGTCTCTTGACTGTCCATATCATATCGTAGGGATGGCCAAGAAATTGGGAGCGTAATCAGTAAATTACATTGTGCCCAACAAAAGCCCTGACCGAAATCACAAAGATGTGGGACATTGCTGTCATCCATGAAATTAAAGAAGAATGTGAAAGCTGTGTGTTGCATGGTCAAACCAAATCATTTCTTGCTCAGATTTGATCAACTAAAGAAAGGTTCATCATTTTTAATAAAAGCGGTCGCTATTCTATGCCGCTTTCCATGCAATACAATCCCATGTTTCAGGATGTGACTTGTCTCTTCACAGTGCTTATGTTATTTCTGGTTGTTATTTCAACATGTATTCATAGTTTATCTGATTCTCTCACCCAACAGGAAAATTTAACCAATGTCCACCCCAGTGCATGAACAGTTGGACAATGTGATAACATGGCATGCCCTATCACCTAAGCTGTTGTATCATCATGGTACTTGTATTTATACCATCAAGAGAAAACAAAACCAAATATTAATCAACTTTTTTTTCTTTTTCTGGAAGAAGAGGTCATGGTTTTTTCTTGCTGTTCCTCATTCTCCTATCACAAGCCACAACATTCTGCCTGGAGCATGGGGTTTTTCCAGTGTACTTCGTTGTATAGAAAACAATTTTACTGAAGTACAACTTCATCATAAACATGTGGGTCTCATGTAATACATGTAATCCTTTGACCAGGAAAAATGGATTAGCACCCTCTCTTGACTGAAATAAAAAAGATAATGGGGCATATGCTTCCCCGAAGTGCAACATAAAGTAAAGGTGTATCAGTACGGTTATCAAACTGGCGACCGACCTTCAAATGTAAAACCGGTTATGAATCTGTCATTAAGGTTATTTAGAAGTGTGTGTACAAATGCAAAGTTCTTAAGGTCATCTCACTCAGCTCTCAAGTGCAGTTGATATTATGGAATGTTATGAGGACTTATTGGGGGAGAAAGTCTGACCTGTATCCAGTAATTTGAAATGCAACAAATGCAGGTCAGTCTAGGGGGCAAGGTTTGGTGGTAAGTCTTGTCAGTTCAGAGAGGAAGGTATATACATCTTTTTCATTGTTTTTCCCCCTTGTGAACACTAATGCAGAAGGCAGTCTGACAAGTACTTGCTCACCGGCTTATAACGCTTTATTCGTCAATGGTGTCACCGGTGTGTTGGCTCAGTTGGTAGAGCGTCCGCCTCACACCCGGGAGGTCGGGAGTTCAAGCCCGTTCAAACCCTGGCCGCGTCAGACCAAAGGACGTTAAAAGATGGGAGTTGCTGCTACCCTGTTTGGCGTTCAACGATTTAAGGGATAGAGCAATGTCGATCTGGCACTGTTCAGTTGCTGCTTGGCCCACGATCAATTGGGCAACATTAATTTTCGGAGGATTTCTATTTCTGATTTCTATTTGGAATATTAGAATATGGATTATTATTAAGATTTCCATGAACATCACCAGCAAATTAAGATAAGATACAGTAGACTCTGCATAAGTCGACCTGCCATAAGTTGAATAATCGCTTAACTCGAAGCATTATTTCAGACCAGAATATGCAAAACATGTCTCATTTACATCTTCTCAGTCAAATTTTGCCTGTGCCTGGGACCACACATTTCTGTGTCCCAAGAAATTCAACTTAGGCAGAGCCACCTGTATTAGGAAACAGCCTGGTCTGATTGTGATTGTGATTGTGTTTACTATTGCCTTCTGTACACCATGACAATACGACAATACATTAATGTGCGTTAAATAATACTCACTTCAATTTCATGCATGATAGCAAGGTCCCACATCTTGGTTTTGTACTGGTTTTCTCTTGGTTTTCTTCTTGGTTTTTGTTGTGAACAATTTACTGATTTAGTTTCCACTTTTTGGCCACATTCAGGAGATAATTGGGACAATCCTGTGACTCCCCGTGGAACTGGACTGTCTGAAGTGGAAATTGTACAAAACCAGTGTGCCAATGTCAGAAAAGACATGAAAGGGAAATCATGTACATATTATGAGAGAGAAGATTCAGAAGAAGCATTTGTGCACCAGAATAACTCTACACAGCAAGCAAGCACATTCAATGAAGATACATCACATAAATGTCAAGAGTGTGGGAAAATACTCAGTCACAAGGGTGGTGTTTGTAGTCACATGACGCCACAAACAGGAGAAAAGCCGTTTTCATGTGAGCAGTGTGGAAGAGAATTTACTCAGCAAAGTACTCGAGTAAGACACATGAGAACCCACACTGCAGAAAAGCCATATCAATGTCAGCAGTGTGAAAGAGCATTTACTCAGCATAGTCATCTAGCAAAACACATGAGAACTCACACTGGAGAAAAGCCACATCAGTGTCAGCTGTGTGAAAAAACATTTACGCAGAAAAGCATTCTTGTAAGACATATGAGAACCCACACTGGAGAAAAGCCATATCAGTGTCAACAGTGTGGAAGAGCGTTTACTCAGCAAAGTACTCTAGCAAAACATATGAAAACCCACACTGCAGAAAGACCATATGAATGTCAGCAGTGTGCAAAGGTGTTTGCTTGGAAAAACAGTCTAAGGAATCACATGATTACACACACTGGAGAAAAGCCACATCAATGTCAACAGTGTGAAAAGATCTTTACTGGCAAAAGCGATCTTGTGAGACACATGAGAACCCACACAGCAGAAAAACCTTATCAGTGTCAACAATGTGGAAAAACCTTTAGTCTAAAAGGGAATTTAGTAAGCCACATGAGATCCCACACTGGAGAAAAGCCATATCAGTGTCAGCAGTGTGGAAAATCATTTGCTCGGCAGAGTCATTTAGTATACCACATGAGAACCCACACTGGAGAAAAGCTATATCAGTGTCAGTAGTGTGAAAACTTATTTGCTCAGCAAGGTCATTTAGTGTACCACATGAGAACCCACACTGGAAAAATGCATATCAGTGTTAACAGTGTAGAAGAGCATTTACCCAGCATTGTTAACTTGTAAGACACATTCAGAATCCAGAATAGAGAAAAACCATACCATACTCAGAAATTTCTGCTATTAACCCAATGTTAACGGGGGAGGGGGGGGGGCTGCAGGTCAAAGGTCACAGTATATATATGCAAATTGGTCTTTAGACAATAACTTCATACGTATATGACTGATGTAAAAGAATGTCTGTGTATAGGTAGATGACACTAAAACACAGGTCAAGTTTGAATTTGGAGTCTGCAGGTCAAAGATCACAGGTCATGCAAGTTGGTTTTCAATATGATAACTCAATCAGAAATCATTACTGATCATATTAAGTTGGGGTGTCTGTGTCCTGTGGACAAGGCAAATTTCTAGTCTGTTGCTGGAAGAAATATGGTTTTCTTGCTCTTCCCTTTTCTATCGAAAGCCGGAGCATTCTTCCTTAAAGATGGACTTTTTTCAGATGTACATGGTTGTATATAAAACCCTTTTATTGAATTACATCATGTTAAGTTTTACACAATTAAATGTTGATTGACCACAAAAACTGGAGTAGCACCCTTTTGTCTAAAATGAAAAAAATAAATAAATAAATGGACACATTTTCCTTCCAAAGTGCAACATAAAGAGTCTGGTTGTAGGATGAAATATATAAAAAAAGTTGTGTTTACTATTGCGATCTGTATACCATGACAATTCAACAATACATTATGAGAGTTAAATAAAACTCATTTTGATTTCATGGATGACGGTAAGGTCCCACGTCTTGATTTTGGTCTGAGTATTTGTTGTGGATAATTTAATTTACTGATTTACTTCCCACTTTTTTGGCCATCTTCAGGATATGATATGGACAATCCTAAGACTCCTCCTGGAAATGGACTGTCTGATGTGGAAAGTGTTCAAAGCCAGTGTGCCAATATCAGAAAAGACATGGAAGGGAAATCTCAGCAAAGTCATCTAGTAAATCACATGGAAACGTACACTGGAGAAAATTCATATCAATGTCAGCAGTGTGGAAAAGAATTTACTCGGCAAAGTAATCTTGTGAGACATATGAGAACCCACACTGGAGAAAGACCTTATCAGTGTCAACAGTGTGGAAGAGCATTTTCTTATCAAAGTAATGTAGTAAGCCAGATGAGAACCCACACTGGAGAAAGGCCGTATCAATGTCAGCATTGTAAAAAAGCATTTACTCGGCAAACTCATCTAGTAGACCACATGAGAACTCACACTGGAGAAAATCCACATCAATGTCAGCTGTGTGAAAAAACATGTACTCAGAAAAGCATTCTTGTAAGACATATGAGAACCCACACTGGAGAAAAGCCATATCAGTGTCAACAGTGTGGAAGAGCATTTACTCAGCAAAGTACTCTAGTAAAACACATGAGAACCCACACAGGAGAAAAACCATTTCAGTGTGAGAAGTGTGGAAGGGAATTTAGTTGGCAAAGTCATCTAGTAAACCACATGGAAACTCACACTGGAGAAAAGCCAAATCAGTGTCAGAAGTGCGGAAGAGCATTTACTCAACAAAGTACTCTAGTAAGACACATGAGAACCCACACTAGAGGAAAACCATATCAGTGTCAACAGTGTGAAAGAGCATTTTCTCATCAAAGTAATGTAGTAAGCCACATGAGAACCCACACTGGAGAAAGGCCTTATCAATGTCAGCAGTGTAAAAAAGCATTTACTCGGCGAACTCATCTAGAAGACCATATGAGAACCCACACTGGAGAAAGACCGTATCAGTGTCAGCAGTGTGGAAAAGAATTTACGCAGCAAAGAACTTTAGTAAACCACTTGAAAACCCACACAGGAGAAAGGCCATATCAGTGTCAACAGTGTGAAAACGCATTTCCTCGGCAAAGTTCTCTAGTAAACCACATGAGAACCCACACTAGAGAAAGGCCATATCAGTGTCAACAGTGTGAAAACGCATTTCCTCGGCAAAGTTCTCTAGTAAACCACATGAGAACCCACACTAGAGAAAAACCATATCAGTGCCAGCATTGTGAAAAAGCATTTACCCAGCAATGTAATCTAGAAAAACACATGAGAATCCACACTGCTGAAAAATCGTATGAATGTCAGCAGTGTGGAAAGGTGTTTGCTTGGAGAAAAAGTCTAAGGAATCACATGAGCACCCACACTGGAGAAAAGCCATACCAGTGTCAACAGTGTGAAAAAGCATTTATCCAGAAATTTCGTCTAGTAAATCACATGAGAACCCACACCGGAGAAAAGGCATATCAGTGTCAGTAGTGTGAATACTTATTTGCTCAGCAAGGTCATTTAGTGTACCACATGAGAACCCACACGGAAAAAATGCATATCAGTGTCAACAGTGTGGAAGAGCATTTACCCAGCATTGTTAACTTGTAAGACACATTCAGAATCCATAATAGAGAAAAACCATACCATACTCAGAAAGTTCTGCTATTAACCCAATGTTAACGGGAGGGGGGGGGGCGAAAGTTTGAATGTGTAGGCTGCAGAAGTTTGAATGTGTAGGCTGTGGGGTCAAAGGTCACAGGATATATATGGAAATTGGTCTTCAGACAATAACTTTATACGTATATGACTGATGTAAAAGAATATCTGTGTATAGGTAGATGACACTAAAACACAGGTCAAGTTTGAATTTGGAGTCTGCAGGTCAAAGGTCACAGCTCATGCAAGTTGGTTTTTATATGATAACTCAATCAGAAATCATTACTGATCATATTAAGTAGGGGTGTCTGTGTCCTGTGGACACAGCAAATTTCTAGTCTGTTGCTGGAAGAAATATCATGATTTTCTTGCTCTTCCCTATTCTCCTATTGAAAACCAGAGCATTCTTCCTGGAAGATGGACTTTTTTCCAATGTACATGGTTGTATTATAAAACCCTTTTATTGAATTCCAACTTCATCATGTTACGTTTTACACATTTAAATGTCAATTGACCACGAAAACTGGAGTAGCACCCTTTCGCCTAAAGTGAAAAAGAAATTCAAAATAAATGGGCACATTTTCCTCCAAAAGTGCAACATAAAGAGTCTGGTTGTAGGATGAAATTTAAGGTAAAGAAAGTTGTGTTTACTATTGCGGTCTGTATATCATGACAATCCAACAACGAATTATGCGAATTAAATAAAATTCATTTTGATTTCCTGGATGATGGTAAGGTCCCACGTCTTGATTTTGGTCTGAGTATTTGTTGTGGATAATTTAATTTACTGATTTACTTCCCACTTTTTTGGCCATCTTCAGGATATGATATGGACAATCCTAAGACTCCTCCTGGAAATGGACTAACTGATGTGGAAAGTGTTCAAAGCCATTGTGCCAATATCAGAAAAGACATGGAAGGGAGAACCCACACAGGAGAAAGACCATATGAATGTCAGCAGTGTAGAAAAGCATTTACTCAGCAAAGTACTCTAGTAAAACACATGAGAACCCACACCGGAGAAAAGCCATTTCAGTGTGAGAAATGTGGAAGAGAATTTAGTTGGCAAAGTCATCTAGTAAACCACATGGAAACTCACACTGGAGAAAAGCCATATCAGTGTCAGCAGTGTGGAAGTGCATTTACTCAACAAAGTTCTCTAGTAAGACACATGAGAACCCACACTGGAGAAAGGCCGTATCAATGTCAGCAGTGTAAAAAAGCATTTACTCGGCAAACTCATCTAGTAGACCACATGAGAACTCACACTGGAGAAAATCCACATCAATGTCAGCTGTGTGAAAAAACATTTACTCAGAAAAGCATTCTTGTAAGACACATGAGAACCCACACTAGAGGAAAACCATATCAGTGTCAACAGTGTGAAAGAGCATTTTCTCATCAAAGTAATGTAGTAAGCCACATGAGAACCCACACTGGAGAAAGGCCTTATCAATGTCAGCAGTGTAAAAAAGCATTTACTCAGCAAAGTACTCTAGTAAAACACATGAGAACCCACACCGGAGAAAAGCCATTTCAGTGTGAGAAATGTGAAAAAACATTTACTCAGAAAAGCATTCTTGTAAGACATATGAGAACCCACTCTGGAGAAAAGCCATATCAGTGTCAACAGTGTGGAAGAGCATTTACTCAGCGAAGTACTCTAGTAAACCACTTGAGAACCCACACAGGAGAAAGGCCATATGAATGTCAACAGTGTGAAAAAGCATTTCCTCGGCAAAGTTCTCTCGTAAACCACATGAGAACCCACACTGAAAAACCATATCATGTTGTGGACAGTTTAATTTACTGATTTACTTCCCATTTTTTTGGCCATCTTCAGGATATGATATGGACAATCCTAAGACTTCTCCTGGAACTGGACTGTCTAATGTGGAAAGGGCTCAAAGCCAGTGTGCCAATACCAGGAATGACACGAAAGGGAAATCATGTCAATATTATGAGAGAGAAGATTCAGAAAAAGCATTTGCGCACCAGAGTAACTCTACGCAGCAAGCAAGCACATTCAATGAGGATGCATCACACAAATGTCAGCAGTGTGAAAAAGCATGTACCCAGCACTGTCATCTAGTAAATCACATGCCAACTCACACTGGAGAAAATTCGTATCAATGTCAGAAGTGTGGAAAAGAATTTACTCTGCAAAGTAATCTTGTAAATCACATGGATACTCACACTGGAGAAAATCCACATCAATGTCAGCATTGTGAAAAAGCATTTACCCAGCAATGTAATCTAGAAAAACACATGAGAATCCACACAGCTGAAAAATCATATAAATGTCAGCAGTGTGAAAAGGTGTTTGCTTGGAGAAAAAGTCTAAGGAATCACATGAGCACCCACACTGGAGAAAAGCCATACCAGTGTCAACAGTGTGAAAAAGCATTTATCCGGAAATTTTGTCTAGTAAATCACATGAGAACCCACACTGGAGAAAAGCCGTATCAGTGTCAGTAGTGTGAATACTTATTTGCTTAGCAAGGTCATTTAGTGTACCACATGAGAAATCACACTGGAAAAATGCATATCAGTGTCAACAGTGTGGAAGAGCATTTACCCAGCAATGTCAACTTCTAAGACACATTAAGAGTCCATAATAGAGAAAAACCATACCATACTCAGAAAGTTCTGCTATTAACCCAATGTTAAGGGGGGGGGGGGTAGTTTGGGGCGATAAATTTCATGACTAATCCGCCTAGCAAAATTTTTTGACTGCATCGCTCACTGACATTTTACTTTCGAGTCTTGCGCATCCTCTGAGACCATTTTCGCGAAAATTACCGTTACGACGCTGCACTACTTTTTATACATGAATGTCAGTCCCAAAATTGATCAGAAACGTGATTTCATGTACAAAATCAATGCAAATTGTTTTTTCAGCCCGAAATCATAAATGTACGATTATTTTTACTTTTACTGGTTGAAATGGATTAAGTTTATGCTGTTTATGATCGCAAAAGTGTACCCGACAAAGTTCTTTGAAAAAACAATAAAAAATAAAAGGTCGAAAAACGAAAAAATACATAAGATATTCACAAAACAATAAAATACATGAGAAATTAATTCTGATTCGGCAAATTTTTTGTGGAAAATTGTTAAATATGTCAAAATGAATATTTTCATCGAAAATTAGCATTCTACTTGCTATTGTATGCGAGTTATTACCGAAAACATAATTTCATACACTTATTTGCATACTTGTAAAAATATAAAAAATAATTATTTTTTTTTAAAA
>JZLH01S0349241.1:8460-30281 GCA_001188425.1 Eucidaris tribuloides
TGTGTAGTGTGTGTGTGTGTGTGTGTGTGTGTGTGTGTGTGTGTGTGTGTGTGTGTGTGTGTGTGTGTGTGTGTGTGTGGACGGGTACGCGAGCCTGTACGGCGTGTTCTTGTATACAATTAATTTTCCCTTGAATCAAGACTATCACATATTTTGTGAAGAGCTACATTTGGCTCTTTAAAGAGTGGATATTTGCCTCTCAAAATAATGTGCTTTTACTCTCACACAGAGCTAAAAAGCCCCTCCAAAAAGACGAACTTTCTCCTTTCTCTTCCCAACCTAAATTTTAGCTCCAAAAGGAGTGGTCCCTAATCATATTCCAAGGAGTGGAAAAGGAGTGGGATTTCACTCGTTTACATTGACAATGTAATTATTAATTTGCACTGCAAGTCATTTTTAAAAAAAAATATCCGGATTTCAGCTTGGAAATGTACAATTATACAAAGTGCATACATTTTCAATTCAAACTAGAGTTTCAAATATTACGTTTGCCATAATTTGTCTAATTTGAAAACAAACTGATTTGGCAGATACACCGTTCTGCAATGATTTAAAGATAAATAGTAAACGGTGTATGTGCAGATACATCCTTTTGCCGTGATTTGACTATAGAAATCGAATGGTGTATGTGCAGATACATCCTTTTGCCATGATTTGACTATAGAAATTGAATGGTGTATCTGCAGATACACCCTTTTGCCATGATATCACAGTAGAAATGAAATGACGTAAGTGCAGATACATCCTTTTACCTTGATCGTAGGACGAGTGTGGATAGTGAAATATTTTGCCAAAATGCTATACATGTATCTACATAAAAATGCTTATTTCGAAGAAAATACATAATTACATATTATAAAAATTGTATAGAAAAATAATTTAAATGATAATTTATCAAATGAAACAAAAATTAACATTGAAAAAGTATGTTTTCAGAAACAGGTAAAACCTAAAACTTAAAAGTGATTTTTCTTGGAATGTGAATTTTGCAGATACACCCTTTTGCTATGTAACGGCATTCGACGTGCGCGTACGCATTCATTGTGACGTGCGTGCGGTCCTTTTAAGAACAAGTGATGACCTTAGACCTCAAGTTACTTCGTACCAAGTTTGCTAGTCCTATTTGACTCCAGTCTTGTGATACGGACGAAAAACGATTTTTTTTATTGTGACGTCATAGATGAGGTCACGGAGTTCTGCATGCAAAGTGATGCATGATATCACATCTACGTATTATTCACTATCGGGAGAAGCAATATAAAAATAGCTTGAAATTTATTCATGTAGGCCTATACCACATCTTTTAATAGGAATGCCATGCTAAGTTTCAACATATTTCCGAATTTAATGTAAAGTTTGAGGTGAATTTTCACACCCAAGGAGAACTCCGCCACCCCAAGACCAATTTCTCGAAAACTGGTTTACGATGTTCTCTGTCGAATGGAAAAGGTCCGGTCCCGATAGAACACTGCATGGTCGAGTTATGGGCCAAAATACCGGAAGTATGAAAAACTACGAAAAGAAATGCGTCATCAAGCATTAAAATCAAATGCACGCGTACACGTTAGGCGTGACGCGCGCGCTGTAATTTACACCAGTGATGGCCTTTAACCCGAACTTCCTGTGTATCAAATTTGGTTATCTTACTCGACTCCAGTCATGAGATATGCGCGAGTTACGATTTTTCTTTGTGACGTTATAGATGACGCCACAACAGTTTGGCATGGAAAGTGATGACTGAAAAGCTATCTACGCATCATCGGCTATCAGAATATGCAATCAAAAGTAGGGGTCACTGTTAATTCTAGAGAGTTATGAGCAATTTAAAAATGGCCGTCATTCACTACGCGCGCATGCGCGCGCATTTCCGTTTTTCGGGCGTGTAAGTGAAATTTGGTGTTCAGTTAGAATTCAGTTAGACATCCAAACCCATCGAAAAAATGATGATATTCTGTCGGAAAAGGGGTGCGCGCACGCACCAAAATGCTCCAAATGACTGGAAACATATAGCGCTGTTAATAAGAAGTCATTTATAGCATTTTACGTCGTTTTGAAAGTTGCGGACTATAATTAATCATTTTGAAAGTGTGTAGCTCCTCCGACTTTTTAAATATAGGCTACTTATTCAAAACTTTGGTTTTAGAGTGAACTATTATGCTGGCAGACAGAGACCAGCAATCTCAACTGCTCGAATTAAAGCACACTGTCGTAAATTGGGAGGAGGTGGATTGGGGGAATATCTTCCACTTTTTCACAAAGGGGGGATGATCAGTACCAGTATACCCTCACTTTTAATTAAAATGTGTGTGTTTATTTGATTATTAATAACATTTATAAACATTTAAAATGGTAAAGATATTGTAATCTGAATATACCGATGTTTTTTTATTTTATGCATATATGGTAATTCTTGTTCAGAATAAAAAAAAACCCTCTATTTTTTATAATTATTTAAAATAACGTGCTGTGTGTGTGTGTGTGTGTGTGTGTGTGCGTGGGGGGGGGGGGGGGTATGGATACTTTTCCTACTATTCCAGGAATTTGGGTATCCGCTATCTTTTTATTCCTCATAAAATCCATAAAAAATATTTCCTTTCTACAATCTTTTCTTTTTTGATAATTGCGCTTTTGAATCATTTGCTTCAAAATGATCCCATAGAATTAGAGCCCCCTTTTATTTCCATAATTGTTTTCTTTTCAGATAAAAACAATTGTCAAATTTTCCACCTCTGATAAGCCTCACATGTGAAAATGGCCTTTTTCTTCACATTTTAGAGGCACCCGTTATAATCTAATTGCCGCTACCGCCTTTTGGTTCTTAAAATGTCCCCTTTTCCTCTTTAATTTGTGCCGCGAATTTTGAAATGTTTAAAGCGACTTATTTTTAATTTCTAAGGCTCGCTCGCTACGCTCGCTCGCATTAATATTTCATATATTATGTTTAAAGGTCTTTTCAGTCTCTTAATCTGAGACATTTCAAAAACAGTTTCCCACTTTTATAAGATGTACCATGCTGTCTCACAGGTCCTAAAAAAAATTTCTCGCTCGCTTCGCTCGCTCGCATATTGATATAGGGCATGAAAACCCAACTGCAAAAATTGATGTATTTTTATCACAGCAAAAGGTAGTGAAACACATTACGTAAAAGGTCGAAAATGTAATCACAATAAAAGCTATATGTCAATGTTTAGAGGTATACTTTGCACGTTACAGGTGTCCTCTTTTCTGCTTTTCAAGAAATAGCCCTTGATTTGGGTATGTCCCAAAAATTTGGAAATTTCATCGATCATCCCCCCCCCACTCGTCGGACCGGATTTACGCCCGTGGTCTCCCCATATCTCCTTTGTAACACGGTCACTTAATTTCCACCTTCGTAACATCGCACGCATAAGACAGTGCACAGTGATGTAATCCCTCTCGCCTTTGGCAGGAATATCCCGCATATGGCGGAAGTCCATCTCCTGCCACTTTTCATTTTCTCGCTGTCCCACGACATCCTTCCTTCCACCGAGCATGTAAATCACCCACTTTATGAGAAACCTCCCACTAAACATGCAGAGTTTCCCACTCTAAAATATGTGAATATTGTGCAAAGAACTACATATCGTGTTTTTTTTAAACGAATGATACACACCAGCTGCTGGTGGTTCGTTAGAAAGAGGTATTTGACAAATCATTGATTACTACATGAGAGTGTGCGCATCCTACCAACATTTTCCTGTAAAGCCTCTAAACATTCGTACCCTGTGCACGACTAGTGCCTGTAATTGGTGATTGTACGGTGATCGCATCGGGAGTACTTTTTTTTATTTCGTATCCAAGAAGACCTAGCATGTTAGTCGGTTGATGCGATATGTGGTCTTTGGGACAAGGATCCGCGGGGGTCAAAGTCATTATAAGGTTGACACAATGCTTGTACACAAAAACGCTGATACAAAATGGTTGTTTTTATTGTCGGGCAACGTATGCACGCGAGTAGTGAAAAGGGTATCAAAGTCGCCAAAAAATCAGCATAAAAGAGTACAGGTCTACTTCTAACAAAAGGCTCTCTTGAGGGTATCTTTCCGACATATTTGCCTCTGAAATTTTTACCTCTGACCCTTTTACCTCTTGATAGCTTCCATGAGGCATGACCATTCCACGTATGATTAACACTTACCCAAAGGTAATCGAAATATCTTCATAAAGAGACTGAATTATGGATAGGGAAATGAAAGGACGGAAAGATGGCCGTTTGGTCGTAGGTATGTACATTTCCCAAACACATCCCCGAAGTAAAATATGTCTGGTCATTACAGATCTTAATATAAAACATGATTACAAACCAGTAAAAGACAAAGAATACACATAACATCGAAACATCTGACCTGTAAATAATTCAATCTTTCTCGAACCAACGTTGATAACTGCTGGGATTCTGCTTTCCGCCATTCCTCATACCCATCAGATAGCGTCATGTTTTTCAATTCAGTTGCCAAGTAACTGTGACAAAGATTTACAAGTTAAACTCAAAATTAAGACAAATTCCAGAAATTTCTTGTTTCTTTCACGAAAGGTAATATACACATGGAGAAAGCTGTTTGGGAAGTCTATATATTATTGTCTTGATTGATGGGATTTAATAATAATAATAATAATAATAATAATAATAATAATAATAATAATAATAATAATAATAATAATAATGATAATAATTATAATAATAATAATAATAATAATAATAATAATAATAATAATAATAATAATAATAATAAGAGTTTTTATTTTCCCAGAGTAGCCAATTCAGTCGAATAGACAGTACTTCCAGCGGACCCTGCATAACACAAATGTTATTATACCCCTTCTCTGTTCTAGAACGTCGAGCGCCTGGCTACAAAGCAGGAGGTACCATTTAAAAAAAACTCTTTGGTATGACCCGGTCTGGGTTCGAACCCACGACCTTCCGGATGTGAGGCGGACGTTCTAAACAACTACGCCATCGCACCGGAATTTTTGTTAATCATTTTAATCACGTCTATTTTGTTTAAACAGGGTAGGCGTTTACATACAAAAAATAAGTAACAGCTCTCCAACAACGCGCACTGCACAATAAAAAAACGAACATACATTTATAAAGAAAAAAAACATATCACGATTACAACTAGATGAACTGGTTCATAATCCAAGTATCCGCTATAATCATTAGATCTAAAGAAAAAAAGTTAAAAATAATCAAGCCAAGGCATGATTGCTTAACTTAAAACTGCTCCTTTTCACCCCACATTCTGTATCTTACATGAAAATAGAAATTCGCGTGCGCGTAAGCGTTCGTCGAGTCGCACGTAGGCATATAGGTAGCACCAGTGTTTACCTTAGACCTAAAGTTACTGTGAACAGAGTTTGGTTATCTTACTCAACTCCACTCATGAGATGTGGGCTAACTAAACACTTTTTTCACAGAGATTTTACTTGGAAAGTGAATGCATATCTATGCATAATAGGCTATAAGCAATAAATTCGTGCCGCCGCAACTACGTGGATCACCAACTGAATACAGATTCTGACGAAATCTATGGTTATCCATGAATGTGCATATCGCCAACAGAAACTTTGAAGAAGACTGTGGCAATCCGCTAATACGCGGATGACGAATATGTACTAGGGGGAATTGTCCGGGTGGTAGTTGTCCGGGGGTAGTTGTCCTAGAACCATTATTGGTGATCCGCGTAAACGCGGATCACCATAGATTTCGTCAGAATCTTTCTTTTTGGTGATCCGCGTAACCGCGGATCACCATAGAGTTTGTACGAAATTTTCTTCTTTGTTTCTATGTTTATTTTTGTTTCTTTGGATCACTTTTGTTCAGACGATATCTCAAGAACGGTATTGTCAATAATCTTGTAACTTAATATAGTTATGTCCCATATCAATACCTCGGCATGGTAATCCGATCAATATGATAGAACATCTGTGACGTCATCTATGACGTCATTTGCCAAACAAAATCTAGACTTAACCTATATTTGCAATATCTCAAGCCTTAAGTCGAATAAAAGAACCAAATTTGGCAGAAGTCAAGTTGAGGTCAAGGATCATCTGCTGGACATAACCACGTGCGCGCACGTGTCTCCACGGGAGTGTATGAGCGCGTCCAAATTTAAAAATGCTTCAAATGACTTTTTATTAACAGCATTATGTTTCAGGTCATTTGGAGCATTTTTGGAGTTTTTTTTTCGCGCGCACCCCTTTCCGGACAGAATAACATCATTTTTTCGATGGTTTTGGATGGCTAACTGAATTCTACGTCATATAGAACACTTTCGCGTCCACGAGAACCCAAAATATCGCTTACACGCCCGAAAAAACATAAATACGCGCGCATTTTTAAATCACTCATAACTCTGCAGAATTTACGGTAACCTCTACTTTTCTTTGCATATTCTGATAGCCGATGATGCGTAGATAACTTCTCAGGCATCACTTTCCATGCCAAACTGTTGTGAGGTCATCTATGACGTCACAAAGAAAAATCGTATTTCGCGCATATCTCATGACTGGAGTCGAGCAAGATAACCAAACTTGATACACAGTAATTTCAGGTTAAAGGTCATCACTGGTGTAAATCACAGCGTGCGCGCGTCACACCTAACGTGTACGCGAGCGCTTGATTTGAATGCTTGGTGGCGCATTTTTTCGTAGTTTTTCATACTTTCGGTATTTTGGCCCATAACTCCCCAAAGCAGTGTCCTGTCGACACCAGACCACTTCCATTCGACAGAGAACATTCTAAACTAATTTCGAAGAGCGTCTAGTGGTGTCGGAGTACTCCTTGGGTGTGAAAATTCATCTCAAAGTTGACATTAAATTCGGAAATATTATGATACTTAGCATGGCATTGCTATTTAATAGATATGATATACATGTATGAATTTCAAGCTATGTTTATATTGCTTCTCCTGATAGTGATTGATCTGTAGATGTGATACCATGCTTCACCTTGCAAGAAGAACGGCCAGGACGTAATCTGTGACGTCACAAAGAAAAATCTTATTTCGGGCAAATCACATTACAGGAATCGAATAGGATAACCAAACTTGGTACACAGTAACTTCAAGACAAAGATCATTTCTTGTGCTTACCATGACCGCGCACTCGTCACGACGATCGGGTACGCGCACGTCGAATTTCATATTAAGGTTAGAAATAGAATTTAAGGTGAATGGGGCAGTTTTGAGCAAGCATTGAAACGTCGTATAGATTGTTTGGAACATGCCCTTTAGATCTAATGATCGGAGCGGTTACGCGGATCATTAATTGGTGTTCCGCTTAACCGCGGATCACCATAGATGTTGTACGATTTTTTTTATCTTTCTATGTTTGTTTATTTATGTTTCTTTCTGGTCACTTTTTGTTCAGACGATATCTCAAGAAAGGTATTGTCAATGATCTTGTAACTGAAATTAATTTTTGAGTGAGAATTTAAGGTGAAAAGGGACAGCTTTGAACAAGTAATAATACGTCATAGAGATTATCACAGTCTCTCAAGATCTTATGATCGGAGCGAATACACGGATCACCAATTCGTCTTTGTGAATAATTAAAGTCAGACACAAGCGTACAGCTAAAACATACGTGTTTCATGTCGCTTCGACGCTTTCAAAGCATTGGTCATCTCAACGCTAAACCCCGAATCAAAAATCCTCCCTCCCCGTTGTCTTTGTGTGTGTCCCTCATTGGTGCGTCTGTTTGAACGGGTGCCTATGTCTGTGTTTGTATATGTATGTGTGTATCTGTATGTATGTCTGTATATTCATGTATATGTGAATGTTTGCGTGCATATGTTTCATTTGTGTATGTGTCTGTGTACTATGCTCGTGTGTGTATAAATGTGTGTCTCTGTGTTTGTGTATTTGTGTGCGTCTGTATATGAAGAGTTTATTTCCAAAAGGGGGTAGATCCACTTTTCACCATTCTGAGAAAAATAAGGTTTTCTAATTTACCCATATTGCAATGTTTCTGCGTAAAACCAACTTGACACTAAAAAGTACCCCACAATTCCAATGTAAAACCACACTTAGAAAAAATCTGTGGGTTTTCAATTTTTGAAAATGTTTGCTTTTATTTTTGAATATTTTGGATCTACCCCCTTTTGGAAATAAACTAAACGGATGTACCCCATTTTGAAAGTAAAAGTCGGTTTTAGTTGTCATTTTTACAACTTTTAGCTTGAATTACACCTTCTCATTTGTGTTATGTTATAGAGCTGTTAAAATTACATGGATTTTGACAGAAAAATGAAATTTGATAAAAAGTGGATGTACCCCCTTCTGGAAATAAACTCTAGTTTATTTCCAAAAGGGGGTAGATCCACACCATTCTAAGGAAAACGAATTCATTGAATCAATCCACATTGCAAAGTTTCTTATTAAAACCAACTTAGCCAAACAAAGAACCCCACAATGCAAATGTAAAACCACACTTACAAAAAATATGTGACTTGTTATTTATTTCATATGAATTTTTTTTTATTTTCATTTGTTGGATCTACCCCCTTTTTGGAAATAAACTGAAATGGATCTACCCCCTTTTTGGAAATAAAGTCATTTTTTATTGCCCATTTTTTTACCACTTTTTTGGTGGGAATTTTCCAACTTTTCGTTTGTGTTATATAAAGATAGAGCTCCTAAAATTGTATAGATTCATGGTAAAAAAAAGTCACATTCGATGAAAAATGGATCTACCACCCTTTTGGAAATAAGCCTTCATATGTATGTGTGTGTAACTGAATGTTGTGTTTGTCCCTGTCTGTATCCGTGTGTGTCATGTGTCTGTGCTCATTTAGGTACGTCGTCATTTGTTGTATCATGCGTCTATGTCCTATTCTGTTCATATGTTGGCGTGTCGTTGTCTGTGTGTCTTTGCATGTGTCTATGTGAGTTGAAAATGTTAAGTTTGCTACTGCTGTGTATTTTTTCAAAACAATTAAATTCTGATTTATATACCAATAAGGCGCGCTGGAAAGTCCCAAACAACATACACAAATCCTATATCAGACACATACATACACCCAAATATACCCAGACACAGAGACGCACACAAAATGCACAGCACCCCGTGCACCAGAGAAATATTGTTGAAATTTACACCCTATAGGATTGAAAGGCTTGTCGCTGTGGCTATAACGCCTATAGGTGTAAATTTACACCCTAGTTGGAGGGGTGTAAATTTTAGCACCCCATGGAAAAGGTTTAATTACACCCTGTGAGGTTTAATTTTACACCCCTGTCGGTTTAATTTAACCCTGTGAGGTTTAATTTTAAGCAACCCTGTGAGGCTTAATTTTACAACCTGTGAGTTTAATTTTAACACCCTGTGAGGCTTAATTTTACACCCTCAGAGGTTTAATTTTACAGCCCTGTGAGGAGAATTCTATACCCTTGGGGTTGAAATTTTACACCCTGTGAGGATGAATTTATAGCCACCGTAGATCAATTTATAGCACCCAGTGAGGTTTAAATTTACAACCGTATAAGGTTAATTTTTCAACTTCTGTGAGGTCAATTTACAGCCCACATGAGGTATTAATTTTATGCCCTGTATAGGTTTGATCTAGCCCTCTAAGTTTAGATTTTACAAAACCCTGAGAGGATCAATTTTAACCGTGGACATCCTGGGGATCATATACATTAGCCAAAGCACACCCAATTGTGGATACATACTTGAACCAATGCAGGCATTCATCAGCTCCAAATGAAGCACACATTAAACATAGTCACAATCACCCTTACACATGCAACATAACAATTGAGTAATACAGTATGTAAATTCAGTATAGCGGAGTTAACAAGCGATTTAATAAGGACTGATATGTCACAAAATGTACAACCTGAAATATACAGATTCAACATAGTCTAGAATTACAAAGTTTTGTCGAGCCCCTGCAAGTCTGTATGGTTAGAGTTATAACCTCCCACTCGCCATCCATTCCCTTAGGGGGTTGTATCAGAATGGACAGATATGTGTGTGTCGAGAGGGGGGGGGAGCAGGGTGGAAAAAGAAAAGTGACGATTTTGAGAATTACAGAATTAATATGAAATGTTAGGACAGCGGGAAGGGCATTTTGCTGGCAAACTTGTTATGCCCAAACGTTGTCTCATTCTATCTATAAAGAATATAATCAAAATGTTTTGAAGTGTAATTAGCTGCGAATATTTTCTTGTGTGTGACAAGAAACCCTCCTTAGTAATGAATGACACCACAAGATTAGCAAAATATTTAGCAACTATGTGATAAATTCGGGTCATTGCTGAACATATTATTCACTAAAAATGTTTTAATCAAGCATAAAATGTGAGCCCAATCAGCCAAAACTTACGCAATGTCAGCAAAGAATACATGTATGTGAGAAATTGACTTTATACAGGTGGCCAGAAAGAATCTACGAGTATGAACGGAATGCCCTCGCTTTTATAAGGAAGACGATCGAGCTATGTCCTCCATTGTCATCCGGTTGTGTCCGTATGGCAAGCCAGACGCCAGAATGTCTCGTATTCCGAAGACCGCCGTGTTGAAAATGGCAATTTGGGAATTGTCAATTGCTTCCGAAAAATGGTCGCTAGAAATCAACAGCGCCTTACCTCAAACTCAATTGATCTTTTGGTAAATCATTTTATTGGAAAAAGTAATGTTCTAACTAATGCAATAAAAATTATATGGCTATTTTGGCCGATATGATGAAAGAAATCAGCGATCATAACTCGTAGCATTCTCCTGGGCACCCTGTATGATAGATGTTGCGTTCAAAGTCAGTCCCATAAACTGAAATACAAAGTACTTATAATGTTGGCCCAATATATTCGAAATTCAAGAACAATATTTCATGAAAATAACAAGAATCTTTCTATAAATGTAATAAAATTAAAGTTCAAATTTGATATCCGCACAGTGCAGAGTTTCCTGCTTACTACGGTCTGTCAATACCACAAAATGTTTTTAAATTGTTGAAAATCTGCTAGAAGGGTAAAGTATACACAACACTGGTAAGCGATATATAACTTAGTCACTCGGCATAAAAGTTCATGAGCTGTCTTAAATATAAATGTTTGAGGCTACTTACAAATATTAATACCGGTAAAAATACAAATAACATCTGATCAACGACAAATATGCCTACGAAAAACGAATGTGTGTTTAGACAAGTTGACAACACGAATGAAGTCGAAAAGTCATTCATATAGGAGATTGACAGATTTGTAAATAGGTTACCGACTTGTATAAACCAGACACGCTAAGTAGGGCCTCAATTCTGGTGAAATTTTGAATGCTTCTAGTAGGTCAAATGCGCTAAATGTTGTACACTGATAAACCGCTATCTTGGAGGAGAACCAACGCTTACCGGTATCGCCCATTTCGCGTGTAACGAATAAGTTGCTGCCTTCGATGACTACTAGGGCCCTGGCGTTAAGCAGTTCTGGATCCGAAGTATAACATAAAAGAAACAAAATGGCATTATTCACGTTGGGCAATATATGGATTCAATCCACTCACCCCCCCCCCGCATCCCCTCCAAAAAAATCCACATGCATAACTGATCATCAGAAAATGAAAAAATTTTAAACGTCCAACAGAATATTGGTCGGCTATAGAAATAAAAGTATCTAACAAAGTAAGACAGATATCCTGGCAAGTACGTATAAAAAATAATACGCATTGATTTAAAATTGATAATTCTTACTAATTCCACTTGGTCTCTCAAAATACTAGTCACAGCTTATTTTGGCAAATTTTCACTTGAAAAGAGATGACTTTTAGCAGCTTTTACGACCTATGATTTAAGTCGTCGGAAACATTCGTGTCAGCTTTCATAGCGTTATATATTTGAACTGAGTCAGATCATTGCTGACATCCTCTCAAGCTATGCCATTAAACATGTTAAATTCAAACGCAGCATTGTAGAGAATTTGTCATTACATATTTTAGGTCTCAAAACACTGTTCTAGAGTGCAGCGGCCTGTTTCCACAAAAAACAAGTTGCGGTTGGCCTGATTTAGTAGAAATTATGTTTGTACATGTATTCTGGTCGATCATTTTCGGTGTACGTTTATAGAGACAAAACTAGGTGGTCATCTAAATTGTTCTTTTACACATATTTTCATTGCTTACCGGAAAATCTGAGTCAAGTAAATGAGTTGTGAATGAAAAATGTAAATAATGAAAATAACTAGCTGATTTACAATAACTGTATAGGCAGGATTGAGATGCATTTTCACGGGGCAATTTTTTTATCAAGTTGACTTGAAATTTTCTTCTGATATTCTATTTCAGGCGGCCAACAATGTGAAACATGAATGGATAATATCGTAAAAATACAATCAACCACAGCCCAAACTATGCTATTTCATCCTCATGTCTCAACATGTACATACTGGAACCTAGCTCATCTGGTTGAAAAGCAATCAAACGACTTACCCTTCTCCACTAACGCGATGGAAGATATTGTCCCTTGACTCTTTCCGATACTGCCGCACATCCCACGCAGATACTTCACAGCCCTGGCAGGATTCTTCATGTCATCAGTCATGAATCTGTCCATGGTTTCATAATGACGAATAGGTTCTTTCAGCACTGTAGGGATAAAATCATAATAGTAAACATACTTGTCTGTTATCGACCAGCTGTATATGTCTAACAATATAATATATATAAATATATATATTTTTTTTTTTGGGGGGGGGTCATAATCGACTTTGCTCCAGATGTGAACAATCATTTAAAAAAAGCAAGGAAACCTAATGGAAATCTCAAATTACAACTTGTAGGACATTGAACCAGTTATTCATTTTCCTAGAGCTTGCCACCATGTAAAATGTTTTTTTTTTAGGCAGGATCATTATACAGTAAAACTCGGCTTAAACTGTAAGTTTATTGTACCACTAACCTCAAATATTTACAGTTATCAAACTGCATTTGAAGGATTGATCCGAAAAACATATTGACCCATTTTTCCACCAAAATTAAGTAATTATACCAATACATTTACGCAACTTACTTAGCGATATATGTAAACTGAAAGCCAAATCCAATAATCTATTACCAAGTATTTCGGTTTTACTGTTTTATTTTTTTTTTCATATAGGCGCGGTGTACAAACGCGGGCACAATAAATGCCATTTTCTCCAATTTATGTGGGGTCAATGGAGTTTGTAGCTCCATGGTGGGGTTTACGCCGTTTGTGGATCTAAAACTCTTCATAGCACACTAGCGACGTCTCAATCATGGATACAATCTTTAGAAGTTCAACATGGGACATTGCAAAGAATCTTATCCCTCCTGGACAGTACGGAAATACGCTCACACATCAAGACACGCATTACATAAGCATTGGTTCGGTTGTGTCAAACTGTTTTTTTTTATTTCTCGTAATACCTCCCCTGTTCTGGCAGTGCACCTATTAACAGACCTATTCAACTTAGTAAACAAAAGAGTAAAGACGGGCTAAGAGAGGGTGATTAAAGGTAGTAATCCCGTGTCTGAAAAAGCAAATAGGGAATGTATGTACACGGTCATGCACCGTGCACGGACAGTATGTCATAGCAACTGTACAGCACATTCAAACTTGCAGTTAGAACTCCATTTCACACAGTGCGAACGTGAGTGGAGCTAATTAAATGATCAGTGATATTATGTAGATATGGTTAATGGAGAAATTAGTATGAAAGTGGACGTGTGAAAATGCTGATTTGGGTCTAGTTGTAGCATAGGTCATAAGACTTTAAAAAAATACTACGTTACTCTTGACACACCTACTTCGTAAATTAATTTTAGAATGCCAGTACAATTAAACATCAATTTACCTTGATCAACGTAAACATTTTCAACAAAAAGTCTCAGATGAATAACGAGTTTCAGATCATTCAAAGGTGGGAGTCTGGCAATTACATGCATTGTTAAATTCTACTGCAGACTCCCGGGTGTGCAGACGTGATATCCAAATCATTCACAAATGCAGAATCATAAATTTGAATATTTGGGACTGTTGCCCCCAAAAACGACATGACTCGATGCCCCTGCCATGAAAATGTGCGAAACTTTGTGAAACTACTTTGACACTTGCAACCAACCGATGTGAAACTTGAAGTGTCCCTGCTATCGTGACGACTGGAGACAGGTAAATAATGAAAGAATGATGTCTTTTGCTTATGCCTCGACTGTTTTCGTAAAATTCTAGTTGGATCTGAATTACCGGGCTCAAAGTGCTTGAAACTGTTAACGATCGACAAAGGATACACGCGCGAGCAAAACGGTGGCGGCCGGGGAACAGCAATTGCAATAATCGAATATCGGAGTTAAAACTGACACAATCACAGCTCGTTACTGCTGGTTACGTAAGGTCTATGGGTGTAACATTAACCCCGAAATGACGCGCGCTTACACCCCATGCTACCATCCGTTCTGGGTGGGATATTCAATCGTATAGGGTTGAAAAGGGCGTTCTCTACGACGAACGTCTAATTTCACACCCCTGTTCAATCCTCTAATTTCTAGTGTGTTGTACCGCAATAAAACCATATGCCCCAAAACCTACCTCTAAACTTCGACACATACAAGAGACACACGAGCACACACAGATATACACACAGAAACGACATCAGAGAAACAAGACAAATCCACGACATATACATGAAACAAAAATAGACACATACATACACACAGAGAGACACAAACACACAACAGACAAGCACGCAGAACATTCGCATACAAACACACACAAAAGACATATCAGATCACATCAGCGACAAACAGAACCCACAGCATACACAGACCGCCATACAAAGAAGCACAGTGTGGTACAGACACCAGATAATACAGAGACACACAGAATATGCACAGACATGTGCAAACAAAACACACTGACACATACAGATACAGACACACAAACAGACACAGCGTAGATGCATAACAATAACAGAGACACAACACAGATATTAACAGACACTTAACAGACATATAACACACACACAAACACACAGACATACAAAGATGCACACCTGAAACCATGTAACTCATTTACCTCACACTAGGGCGCTGCACCGACTACACAGTACCTACAGACACACATAAAACACACAGTACACATGCAGGCTCAAAAAGACACCGCAGACAGATAAAATACACAGACACACACAGGCAGCATAGACACACATACGACAAACAAATGCATACACACAATCACATAAACAGAAGACAAGAAAGCAAACACACCGACACAACTACGACACATAGAAACACACAAACAGACACATCAGACATACAGACAAGACATACAAACACAAAGACACATAAATAAAAACATGACACACACAGACAAACACACATACTACAGCAAAGACGCATACGGAACATAATGACAGCACAGACACACTGGTGGACAGAGAAAACAAAGGCAAACGCCAACAACATAAAGACACACAGACACATACATACACACAGACACACACACAGATATACACAGCAACAGAGACACATACAAACAACACATAACACAAACACGAAGACACACAGCGGCAAGACTACAGACACACACAAAACACATTAACACACAACACAAACAACAAAGACACACACACCTAAATATACCCACGTACCGCGCAACAACATTTTATAGCTTGATGGCACGGCTGGCGCAAATTTGTGCGTCAACATCCGGCACAAAATTGTCGCCGGAGACTAATCTGTGCCGTCAGTTTTTGCGCAAATCGTCACATATCTGTCGCCAGGCGACAAATGTGTGCCGCAACACCCCCTCCCTCCCCCCACAACAACCACACACCACACACGCACACACACATACACAACCAAAACTAACTACTGCATATAAAGACACAACTAAACATCACTACATACACACGAGCCACAATACTGATATTCTATATTAGTTTTTATCAATCTTTTATCGCTTTCTCTTGTGCCGCAAGCACGTCCCCAACTTATAAGATGCGTGCCAATAAACTTCTCATTATATTTAAATATGTTAATTAATTACAAATATCGGAGCCCTAGGTGACATGGCAAGTTCTTTTTCAGATATTATTTCGTTCCTTGGAGATATCTTGTTTCTTCCGAGGTATTATTTCGTTCGCCGACGACTTAATAATTTTCTCGATTTCGGAACGAGATAATATCTGAACAAAATAACTTACGCATGTCACCTTAGGGCTCCGTACTTTGTTCATATCTAAGCATATGTTAAAATATGTTGAGAGTTTATTGGCAACGTATCTTTCGAGTGGGAAGCGTGTAAGGCGCAGCAAATTGTCTCCGGCGACAGATTTGTGCCGCAGAGTTGACGCACAAATTGTCGGCCAGCCGTGTCAAGCCCTTTAAATTATTGTTTGCCTGTATGTGGGTATGTGGTGTGTGTGTGTGTGTGTGTGTGTGTGTGTGTGTTGTGTGCGTGTGTGTGCATGTGTATGCAGTATTTCATTTTTGCAATGGCCTCTCGTTTGAAACCGGGGGAGGGGAAGATTGATTTTCTTGTATAGAGTTCTCTAGAACTTCGGGTTGCGGAATTTTGTAAATTGGGAGGGGGAGTTTTTTTATTTTAGGCCCAGGGGGATTTTAATGGGGAATTTTTACGTCGGTGGTCCTTTGCAACGAGGATTCACTGTAAAACGTGAACATGAAACTGTGATACTAGTGTAATATGTGACATTCTGCAGCTGCATTTGTATCTTTTTTGTCATTTTATGCCAATCTTGCAATATGTAACATATATTTTAAATTCGTACACTGAAACGAATTGGTGATCCGCGTATAAACGCTCGCGATCATTAATCGATAAGAATGTGACAGCGATTTAAATCAAGTTTATTGGCAGATAAAATATGTCCCTTCATGTCACGTTAGATTCTCTATCAAGGGCGTTAGTTCTAAAATTCGATGTGCGCCGTAAGCGCTCGTCGCAACGTCGCGGACGGTTTGATCTAGCTTTATTGATGACCTTTTGACCTGAAGTTACTGTGTACCAAGTTTACTTATCACACTCGACTCAGTCTGAGATTATACCCGAAATACGATTTTTCTTTGTGACTCTATAGATTTGAAAACGTCCCCCCCCACCAAACACTTTGGCATAGATAAGTTATAATCTGTAACGCTATCTACCATCATAGGCTATCAAAATAAGCCATATAAATGTTAGGGGTCACAAGTTGAATGGAGAGTAACGAGCAATTTAAAATGCCCATTTTTCTACTACGCCCGCAATGACGCGCTCATTTATTGTTTTGGGCATATAAGCAATATTTCGGGTCCTTGATTGTCAGAATGGGTCTCAAAATCGACTGTAGAATTCAGGTCAGAAATGCCAAATCCATCGAAAACGACGTTATTCGTCGAGAAAGGTGCGCGCAAACAAAACTCGTGCGTACGCGCGCGCACTAAAATCTCCAAATGACCTGAAACATATAGTACCGTTAATAATAAGTCATTTTGGAGCATTTTTTTTTTTGACGCGCCCGTAACATATGTTGGAACGCCGCGCGCACAGTGTTTAAACCCAAAGATGATACCATTGAACCTGAACTTTATTCTCTTGCCGAAGTTTCGGTTTTTATTCGAATCGCCGGCTCGAGATATCGCAAATATAGGTTAAGTCTAGCTTTTTAGCAAATGACGTCATAAATGACGTCATAGTGCTCTACTCAGCATTGACCGGGTTAACCATGGCGAGGTATTAACATGAGTCAATAACTATCTAAGTTTCATATTAATTAAACGCTATCGTTCTTTGAGTATTCGTCTGCACAAAAAGTGACCTAGAAAGAAATCATAAATTAAAGTAGTAAAAAAATTCGTAGCAACTCTATGGGTGATCCGCGTTACGCGAGTCACCAATAGTAATATGTGACTTTTTACCTCAATGCTGAATTTTTCAGATAACTGGCTTTTTAGATATATAGATGTATTCTTGTCTTAGGCTAAAGTACCGCCAGTTTGCCGTTGTTAATTTTACCGTTGTAAATCAGCACCCTTCGATGGTACTTTTGTTTTTACGTCCCTTGTCTCCCCCTGTCGTAGCTTTCCATCGTCTACTTGTGGTGATCCGCGGTTATGAGTTTTGTCAGAGATCTTTATATCTTGCATGTTTCTTCGTCATTTTTGTGCAACGATATTCTCAAGAACGGCAACTGCGTCAATAATCTTGTAACTTAAAGCATATGTTTTGTCCATGTCAATACCTTGGCAATTGGTAATCATGTTGATGTCAAGAGGATTCCGGCTGACGTCATCTATGACGTCATAAGTTAAAAACTAGATATTCTCTAAATATCTCGTTATTGATATAGAATTATGAATCAATAATTGACGCAACATAAAATTAAGCGCCAAGGGTCAATTGCTGGGCCTATACAAGTGCGCGTGCGCCCAATCGACGGCGCTGTACGGGCGCATTCTAAAATTTATAAAATGCTCGCAAATGACTTCTTATTAACAGCACCTATATGTTTAGGTCATTTGGAGCATTTTGGTGCGCAGCGCACCCCTTTCGCCGACAGAATAACATATTTTTTTCGATGGTTTTGGCATTCTATCTGATTCTACGTCCATTTAGCGCATTGTCCCGTCCACAGAACCCAAAAATATCGCAGGCGTGCGAGTAAATGATGACATTTTTAAATCACTTCTAACTCTGCTAAAATTAACGGTGATCCTACTTTTTCATTGCATATTCTGATAGCCGATGATTGCGAGATAACCTTTCAGGCATCACTTTCCATGCCAAACTGTTGTGACAGCCATCTAATGATCGTCACAAAGAAAATCGTATTGTCTCGGCATATCTCCTGTCTGTAGTCGAGCATGATAACGCAGACTTGATAAGCACAGTAATTTCAGGTAAAGTCATCACTAGTGCAAATCACTAGTGCGCGCACGTCACGATTACGGTGTTACGCGTGCAATTGATTTTAATGGCTTGTGCGCATTTTTTTGCGTAGTTTTTCATGCTTCCGGCATTTTGGGCTAACTCCGCCAAGCAGTCTCCTATTGACATCGGAACGTTTCCAGTTCGACAGAAATACATTCTTACTCAGTTTTTGACGAGATTGTCTAAGTGGTGTCGAGTTACTCCTTGTGTGTGAAAATTCACCTCAAAGTTGGCAATAAATTCGGAAATATGTGATTCTTCAGCATGGCATTGCTATTTAAAAGCATGTGATATAATGTTTTGAATTTCCAGCTATGTTTATATTGCTTCTCCCGATAGTGAATGATGCGTAGATTGTGATAATCATAACATCCACTTTGCATCGCAGAACTGCCGTGAACGTCATCTAATGATGGGGGTCACACCAAAATATAGTTTTTCGTCGCATATCACATGATTGGAGTCGAATAGGATACCAAACTTGGTACAATAACTTGAGGTCAAAGGTCATCCACTTATGATTACAGGACCGCGCGCACGTCAGCAACGATCGCGAATCTGCGCACGTCGAAATTTCAGACTTAAAAGGAATTTGAACCCGGAGCTCAGAGCGCTGTTGATGACGTCACAAATCATCGCATCTTAGTTCGCGAAGTTTGACGAGTAACAGCTGTCACACTGCAAACTGGGTAGATTGCGTGATATGCGTTGCTTGCCCTTCACGTAGCAAGGATGTGTGAGGCGGAACTGACGCGCCGATGCGAGCCATGCAGTACATGTTTGTGCATACCGTAAACGCGTAATGTACATGTTAGCGTAAGTTAGCGAATGCATGCAACGTATCATCACACTTTCGCAGAAAAAAAGATCGCCGTCATGCCAGCACGATGCAATATCGTGGCATTGCACATGCACAGCCAGCTAGCTTACATACGCATGCAAGCACATACAGTACTAGTAGTCTCCTGTACTAGTGTCTAGCTGGAAGTCCCTTATGCAGTGGGCGAGCCAGCAGGGAAAGCCCGCCGATCATGACCGAATGTAAATTTCGGCATACCTAGATATGGAGAATCGAACATTCTTCGGGCACTCGAACATTGGCATTTGCGTAACCGGTGAAATTAATCGATAAACATTGCGTCAATGACAACACGTACTGTCCGCTCATGCGCTTACATGTGAATAATGGCCCTCTTGAAGCCCGGTGTCTGATCCCGGTTTAAGGTTAAGGAAAGAATTTAAGGTGAAAGGGACAGTTAGAGCAAGCATTGATACGTCGTGTAGATTGTTTGGAACATGCACCCTTCAGATCTTATGATCGGAGCGGTTACGCGGATCACCAATTAATTCTAGTGACGAATTAAGATCTATTTTTTTTTTTTTGTTTGTGATCGGTGTGTGTGTATCGTATTTTGGTGTGTGTGTGTGTGTGTGTGTGTGATTTTGTGTGTGTGTGTGTGTGTGTGTGTGTGTTGTGTGTGTGTGTGTGTGTGTGTGTGTGTGTGTGTGTGTGATGTTTGGGTCTGGGTGTGTGGTTTTTGGGTTGGCATGTGTGCGGTTGGCCGTCCTTGTGTGTGAGTGTGTGTGTGTGTGTGTGCGTGGCGTATCTAGGAAATGCAGCGCGGCAGTGCTAAAAATGCACCCTTCAACAAATTGAAACAGGGGGCCAAGTACTGAATGGCGCCCTTTTCTTCAATTTTTCCTTGTTTTTCGTTAATAACTTTTGCCTTTTTGCGCCCCCCTGAATGTGCGCCCGGCAAGTGCCCCCCTTTGCCCCGTCTAGACTACGCACTGTTGTGTTGTGTGTGTGTGTGGTGTGATGTGTGGTGTTTTGTGTGTGTGTGTGTGTGTTGTGTGTATGTGTGTTGTGTGTGTGTGTGTGTGTTTGTGTGTATGTGTGTGTGTGTGTGTGTTTTGTGTGTATGTGTGTGCTGTGTGTGTGTTGTGTGTGTGTGTGTGTTGTGTGTGTGTGTGTGTGTGTGTGTGTGTGTGGGTGTGTGTGTGATGTGTGTGTGATGAAGATGTTTTGCCGGGTGTTAATGGGTGGTTGTGTGTGTATATTCTGCGCGTAAGCGTTTGTGTCGTTGTATTTAGTTGTCGCCAATGTTACATGTAATCTGTGTGTGTGTGTATGTGTGGTTCTGGTGAAAAGGCTGCGGCACTGGGTTTCATGGGACTTGGGGGAGGGTCCTTTGAAAGAATAGTTTTTTGCGTCTCTATTTACACACTTTACTGCCTCTTATTTCATCATTTTTCGCCCACTTGGGCAATCTCACATCTTATCGTATTGAAACGCAAGGGTGATCTTTGGTGTAATTTTCCTGTTAATTTTTTCATGCTAACTTTGTGTCCGTACCCTAATTTCAGTTTTAATTGTAAACTTGACAGTACTAGTTCTGAGACTTAGGTGTCTAACTATTTCTGACTGTATTGTATCTTTTTGGTGTGTAATGTATTCTATTTTTGTTTATTATTTTAAAATATGAAATAAATAAACCGAATTGAATTTGAATTTTTGAATTTAAAATATGTGTGTGTGCGTAATGTATTTCCGTGTCTGTATCTGTCGGCGTTCGCATCGGTGTTTCTTTGATGTGCAATTACGTGTCCGTATGCGGTTTGTATGTGTATGTGTGTTTGTCTGTATGTCTGTGTGCTGTATGTGTCGTGTGTTGTTTGTTGTCTATCTGTTTTCCTCTGTGAGTGTATGTATTTTTGTCTGTATGTTGTCTATGCTGTCCTGTGTCTGTCTGTGTTTGTTTGTATGTGCCTGTGTGTATGTTATCTGATACGCAAAGAGACACAACGACACATCATTGAGATCAGCATAACTGCACAGACACACATACAAAATAACGCATAACACAACAGACGTACATCGGACATACGTAGAGATATAAAACACACGAGTCAT
>JZLH01S0349241.1:34998-51808 GCA_001188425.1 Eucidaris tribuloides
ACTGTTTCGTAAAATTCGTAAGTTGGATCTGAATTTACCGCTCAAACGTAGCCTTGAAACGTTAACGATCGGACAAAGGATACACGCAGCGAGGCAAAACGGTGCGGGCCGGGGGAACACAATTGCATACATCGAATATGCCGCGGAGTTAAAACTGACCAATCACAGCTCGTTACTGCTGGTTACGTAAGGTCTAGGGTGTAACATTACACCCCCGAAATGACCGCGCGCTTACACCCCATGCTACCATCCGTTCTGGGTGCATATTTCAATCGTATAGGGTTGAAAAGGGCGTTCTCTACGACGAACGTCTAATTTACACCCCTGTTCAACCTCTTATTTCTTAGTGTGTGTACGCATAAACCCATATGCCCAAACCTACCTCTAAGACTTCGACACATACAGAGACACAGACACACACAGATATACACACAGAAACACACAGAGAAACAAGAACAAATCCACGGACATATACAGAAACAAAAATAGACACATACATACACACAGAGAGACACAAACACACACAGACAAGCATGCAGACACATTCGCACAAACACACACAAAGACATACAGACACATTCAGACAAACAGACACCCACAGCCATACACAGACACACATACAAAGAAGCACAGGTGTACAGACACGCAGATAATACAGAGACACACAGAAATATGCACAGACATGTGCAAACAGAAACACACTGACACATACAGATACAGACACACAAACAGACACACGTAGATGCATAAACACATACAGAGACACACACAGATATTAACAGACACTTACAGACATAAACACACACACAAACACACAGACATACAAAGATGCACACCCTGTAAACATGTAACTCATTTACCCACACCTAGGCCTGCCACCGACACACAGTCACCTACAGACACACATAAAACACACAGACACATGCACTCAAAAAGACACACAGACAGATACAAATACACAGACACACACAGGCACATAGACACACATACAGACAAACAAATGCATACACACACATAAACAGATAGACAAAAGCAAACACACCGACACACACCGACACATACAAACACACAAACAGACACATTCAGACATACAGACACGCACATACAAACACAAAGACACATAAATACAAAAACAGACACACACAGACAAACACACATACACAGGCAAAGACGCATACGGATACATAATGACACACAGACACACACAGAGAAACACAAAGGCAAACGCCAACACATAAAGACACACAGACACATACATACACACAGACACACACACAGATATACACACAACACAGACACATACAAACACACATAGACACAAACACGAAGACACACACCGGCAAACACAGACACACACAAACACATTAACACACAAACACAAACACACAAAGACACACACACCTAAATATACCCACGTACCCGCAAACAACATTTTATAGGCTTTGATCACGGCTGGCGGCAATTTGTGCCGTCAACTCCGGGCACAAATTGTCGCCGGAGACAATCTGTGCCGTCAGTTTTTGCGCAAATCGTCACATATTGTCGCCGGCGACAATGTGTGCCGCAACACCCCCCTCCCCCCCGACACACACACACACACACACACGCACACACACATACACAACCAAAACTAACCTGCATATAAAGACACAACTAAACACACACATACACACAGCCACATACTTATATTCTATATTAGTTTTTATCAATCTTTTATCGCTTTCTCTTTGTGCCGCAACACGTCCCCACTTATAAGATGCGTGCCAATAAACTTCTCATTATATTTTAAATATGTTAATTATGAACAAAGTACGGAGCCCTAAGGTGACATGGCAAGTTTTTTTTCTAGATATTATTTCGTTCCCTGGAGATATCTTGTTTCTTCGAGGTATTATTTCGTTCCCACGACTTAATTAATTTCTCGAGGGAACGAGATAATATCTGAACAAAATAACTTACCATGTCACCTTAGGGGCTCCGTACTTTGTTCATATCTAACATATTTAAAATATGTTGAGAAGTTTATTGGCACGTATCTTTCGAGTGGGAACGTGTAACGGCACAAATTGTCTCCGGCGACAATTTGTGCCCAGAGTTGACGGCACAAATTGTCGCCAGCCGTGATCAAAGCCCTTTAAATATTGTTTGCCTGTATGTGGGTAGTGTGTGTGTGTGTGTGTGTGTGTGTGTGTGTGTGTGTGTGTGTGCGTGTGTGTGCATGTGTATCAGTATTTCTATTTTTGCAATGGCCTCTCGTTGTAACACCGGGGGGAGGGGAAGATTGATATTTCTTGTATAGAGTTCTCTAGAACTTCGGGTTTGCGGAGTTTGTAAATTGGGAGGGGGAGGTTTTTTTTATTTTAGGCCCAGGGGGATTTTAATGGGGAATTTTTACGTCGGTGGTCTTTGCAACGAGGATTCACTGTAAACGTGAACATGAAACTGTGATACTATGTGTAATATGTGACATTCTGCAGCTGCACTTTGTATCTTTTTGCATTTTTATGCCAATCTTGCAATATGTAACTATATTTTAATTCGTCACTGAGACGAATTGGTGATCCGCGTAAACGCTCCGATCATTAAATCGAAAGAAATGTGACAAGCGATTTAAATCAAGTTTTATTGCATGATAAAATATGTCCCTCATCACGTTAGATTCTCTATCAAGCGTTAGTTCAAAATTCGATGTGCGCGTAAGCGCTCGTCGCAACGCGCGGACGGTTTGACTAGCTTTATTGATGACCTTTGACCTGAAGTTACTGTGTACCAAGTTTACTTATCACACTCGACTCCAGTCATGAGATATACCCGAAATACGATTTTTCTTTGTGACGTCATAGATGACGTCACAACACTTTGGCATAGAAAGTTATATCTGTAACCTTATCTACGCATCATAGGCTATCAGAATAAGCAATAAAAAGTAGGGGTCACCGTTAATTCTGGAGAGTTACGAGCAATTTAAAAATGCCCATTTTTCACTACGCCCGCAATGCGCGCGCATTTATGTTTTTGGGGCATATAAGCAATATTTCGGGTCCTGATGGTCAGGAAAGGGTTCTCAACGATGTAGAATTCAGTCAGAAATCCAAATCCATCGAAAAAACGACGTTATTCGGTCGAGAAAGGGGTGCGCGCAAAAAAAACGCGTGCGTACGCGCGCGCACTAAAATGCTCCAAATGACCTGAAACATATAGTACCTGTTAATAAGAAGTCATTTGGAGCATTTTTATTTTTTGACGCGCCCGTACACATATGTGGAGACGCGCGCGCGCACGTGGTTTAAACCAAAAGATGACCCATGACCTGAACTTTATCCTTGCCAAGTTTCGGTTTTTTATTCGACCGCCGGCTCGAGATATCGCAAATATAGGTTAAGTCTAGCTTTTTTACAAATGACGTCATAAATGACGTCATAGGTGCTCTATCACATTGACCGGGTTACCATGGCGAGGTATTAACATGAGTCATAACTATGCTAAGTTTCATGATTATTAACGCTATCGTTCTTGAGTTATCGTCTGCACAAAAAGTGACCAGAAAGAAACATAAATAAAGTAAGAAAAAAAATTCGTACAAACTCTAGGGTGATCCGCGTTTACGCGGATCACCAATAAGTAATATGTGACTTTTTACCTCATGCTGAATTTTCAGAAACTTGGCTTTTTAGATATATAGATGTATTCTTGTCTTAGGCTAAAGTACCCCAGTTTGCCGTTGTTAATTTTACCTTGTAAATCAGCACCTTCGATGTACTTTGTTTTTTACGTCCCTTGTCTTCCCCCTGTCGTAGCTTTCCATCGTCTTACTTGTTGGTGATCCGCGGTTAGAGTTTGTCAGAATCTTTATATCTTCATGTTTCTTTCTGGTCATTTTTGTGCAGACGATATCTCAAGAACGGCATCGTCAATAATCTTGTAACTTAGCATAGTTTTGTCCCATGTCAATACCTTGGCATGGTAATCATGTTGATGTCATAGAGCATCCGTGACGTCATCTATGACGTCATAAGTAAAAACAGATATTTCTCAATATCTCGTTATTGATATAGAATTATGCAATCAAATTTGACCAACATAAAATTAAGCCCAAGGGTCAATTGCTGGGCCTATACAAGTGCGCGTGCGCGCCACGACGGGCGCGTACGGGCGCATCAAAATTTTAAAATGCTCCAAATGACTTCTTATTAACAGCACTATATGTTTCAGGTCATTTGGAGCATTTTGGTGCGCGCGCACCCCTTTCCCGACAGAATAACATATTTTTTTTCGATGGTTTTGGATGTCTATCTGAATTCTACGTCATTTAGAACCATTTCCCGTCCACCAGAACCCAAAATATCGCAGGCGTGCGTAGTAAATGATGACCATTTTTAAATCACTCATAACTCTCTAAAATTAACGGTGATCCCTACTTTTCATTGCATATTCTGATAGCCGATGATGCGTAGATAACCTTTCAGGCATCACTTTCCATGCCAAACTGTTGTGACGCCATCTATGACGTCACAAAGAAAAATCGTATTTCTCGCATATCTCCTGTCTGTAGTCGAGCAAGATAACCAGACTTGATACACAGTAATTTCAGGTTAAAGGTCATCACTAGTGCAAATCACAGTGCGCGCACGTCACGCCTTACGTGTACGCGTGCAATTGATTTTAATGCTTGGTGGCGCATTTTTTTCGTAGTTTTTCATGCTTCCGGCATTTTGGGCAATAACTCCGCAATGCAGTCTCCTATTGACATCGGACCGTTTCCATTCGACAGAAAACATTCTTAACCAGTTTTGACGAGATTGGTCTAGTGGTGTCGGAGTACTCCTTGTGTGTGAAAATTCACCTCAAAGTTGGCAATAAATTCGGAAATATGTTGATTCTTAGCATGGCATTGCTATTTAAAAGATGTGATATATATGTTTGAATTTCCAGCTATGTTTATATTGCTTCTCCCGATAGTGAATGATGCCTAGATGTGATATCATACATCACTTTGCATGCAGAACTGCCGTGACGTCATCTATGACGTCACACAAAATATAGTTTTTCGTCCATATCACATGATTGGAGTCGAATAGGATAACCAAACTTGGTACAATAACTTGAGGTCAAAGGTCATCACTTATGATTACCAGGACCGCGCGCACGTCACAACGATCGCGAACGCGCACGTCGAATTTCAGACTTAAAGGAATTTCGACCCGGAGCTCAAGAGGGCGCTGTTGGATGACGTCACAATCATCGCCATCTTAGTTCCGAAGTTTGACGAGTAACGCTGTCAATCAAACTGGTAGATTGCGGATATGCGTTGCTTGCCCTTTCACGTACGTTGTGAGCGCTAGCCGAGCGAGCCATGCCAGTACATGTTTGTGCATACCGTAAACGGCGTAATGTACATGTACGTAAGTTAGCAATGCATGCAACGATCATCACACTTTCGCAGGAAAAAATAGATCGCCGCATGCACGCAGATTGCATTATCGTGCATGCACAATGCACAGCCAGCTAGCTACATACGCATGCAAGCACATACGAGTACTAGTAGTCTCCGTACGTGAGTGCTAGCTGGAAGTACCTTATGCAGTGGGCGGAGCCAGCAGGGAACAGCCGCCGAATCATGAGCCGAACTGTATTTCGGCATACCTAGATTGAGAATCGACATTCTTCGGGCACTCGGAACATGGCATTTGCGTAACCGGTGAAATTATCGAATAACATTGCCGTCAATGGACAACACGTACTGTCCGCTCATGCGCTTACATGGAATAATGCCCTCTTGAGCGCCGGGTCTGATTCCCTTTAAGGTTAAGGAAAGAATTTAAGGTGAAAAGGGACAGTTTAGAGCAAGCATTGATACGTCGTGTAGATTGTTTGGAACATGCCCTTCAGATCTTATGATCGGAGCGGTTACGCGGATCACCAATTCTTCTTAGTGACGAATTAAGATCTATTTTTTGTTTTGTTTTGTGATCGGTGTGTGTGTATGTATTTTGTGTGTGTGTGTGTGTGTGTGTGTGTGTGTTGTGTGTGTGTGTGTGTGTGTGTGTGTGTGTGTGTGTGTGTGTGTGTGTGTGTGTGTGTGTGTGTGTGTGTGTGTGTGTGTGTGTGTGTGTGTGTGTGTGTGTGTGTGTGTGTGTGTGTGTGTGTGTGTGTGTGTGTGTGATGTTTGGGGTCTGGGTGTGTGGTTTTTGGTTGCATGTGTGCGGTTGGCCGCCTTTGTGTGTGAGTGTGTGTGTGTGTGTGTGCAGTGGCGTATCTAGGAAATGCAGCGCCCGGGCAAGTGCTAAAATTGCACCCCTTCCAACAATTGAAACAGGGGGCCAAGTACTGAAATGGCGCCCCTTTTTCTTCAATTTTTCCTTGTTTTTCTTCAAACTTTTGCCTTTTTGCGCCCCCCTGAATGTGGCGCCCGGGGCACGTGCCCCCCTTGCCCCGCTAGATACGCCAGTGTGTGTGTGTGTGTGTGTGTGTGTGTGTGTGTGTGTGTGTGTGTGTGTGTGTGTGTGTGTGTGTGTGTGTGTGTGTGTGTGTGTGTGTGTGTGTGTGTGTGTGTGTGTGTGTGTGTGTGTGTGTGTGTGTGTGTGTGTGTGTGTGTGTGTGTGTGTGTGTGTGTGTGTGTGTGTGAATGATGTTTTGCCCGGGTGTTAAGTGGTGGTTGTGTGTGTATATGTCTGCGCGTAAGCGTTTGTGTGCGTGTATGTGTAGTTGTCAGCATGTACATGTATCTGTGTGTGTGTGTATGTGTGGTTCTGGTGAAAGGCTGCGGCACTGGGTTTTCATGGGACTTGGGGGAGGGTCCTTTGAAAAGAAATAGTTTTTTGCGCTCTATTTTACACACTTACTGCCTCTTATTTTCATCATTTTTTCCCCACTTGGGCAATCTCACAATCTATCGTATTGAAACCAAGGGTGATCTTTGGTGTACTTTTCCTGTTAATTTTTTCATGCTAACTTTGTGTTCCGTACCCTAATTTCAGTTTTAATTGTAAACTTGACAGTCTTAGTTCTGAGACTTAGTTCTAAGCTATTTTCTACTGTATTGTACTTTTTTGGTTGTGTACATGTATTATATTTTATGTTATTTATTTTAAATATGAAATAATAAACCGAATTGAATTTTGAATTTTGAATTTAAAATATGTGTGTGTGCGTATGTATGTGTCTGTGTGTCTGTATCTGTCGGCGTTCGCATGTGTGTTTCTTTGTGTGTCATTACGTGTCCGTATGCGTGTTTGTATGTGTATGTGTGTTTGTCTGTATGTGTCTGTGTGCTTGTATGTGTCGGTGTGTTTGTTTTTGTCTATCTGTTTTCTCTGTGAGTGTATGTATTTGTTTGTCTGTATGTGTGTCTATGTGTCTGTGTCTGTCTGTGTTTGTTTGTATGTGCCTGTGTGTATGTATCTGATACGCAAAGAGACACAACGACACACATTGAGACACATAAACATGCACAGACACACATACAAAAACGCATAAACACACAGACGTACACGGACATACGTAGAGATATAAACACACACAGTCACATATAAATACCGACAAACACAAACACAAACAAAAACACATACACAGACACACACAGACACATACATTTATGAATACAGACAATTACAGACAAACATAGACAAATACAGACACACACACATTGAAAAGCACTAACATATACAAACACACAGACGCACAAAGGGACACACACACAAACACACAGATGCACAGACACACATACAAAAACAGGCGCGTGCAAACATACATAGAGACACACATACAAACAGATGCACACAGACATAGACAGACACACATACACACAGACATGCACACAGGCACACATAGAAACGCATACAGATGCACAAATGCATAAACAGCCTAGCCACAGACATAAACACATAAACACGCACAGACATACACAGATACACATAGACACAAACACAGACCACTGACCTCTACTAAATGGACGGGCGGTCACGGCTCAGTGATTGAAGCCGGCCGCCGCGAGCAGGCGCCATATTGGGACCATCAACCCGTACGCGCCCGTACGTACCAGAGCGCAGTGTGTATGTAGGCACTAACGTGTTATAGTGTCGAGTACCTGCTACGGAGTTGATACTGACCATGTCATTTATATTTCCCGATATTTTCTTAAGTATGAAAGTTAATTTCTGTTTCCTTGATATTATCTGACGTAATCACAGCTTTAACACAATGATAATTTGCTATTTTCAATGATGTTTCCACCAGTAACATGCGTTTCTCTGCGTGCCGGACAGGAGAGATTCCCGGGATTCCCGCTACTGAGACGTGGCGACGTTTCAAAACTTGGAAATAATATGTCATGACAAATTTAGTCAATCATACCATTTTTCAGAATGTAATTTACATAAATTTTTACTAACATTTTACCAAAGTTTGGCGAAATGATGCCAAATGATGTCACCACTTAAGTGTGTCATCATGGCATGTTTCTTTGTGAAACACCCAATACAGAACTTATACTGGCCCCTTCTTCATCATTCCCTTGTTCCTCCACCGTCCTGGTTTGCTTCCCCAACCCCATGTATAGCCATTCTGTGCATACTTCAAATGGAGTGTGAAATTGACCCCCCCCCCTACAATTACACCGTACAAACATACAGCAAATCATTAGGTTACTGTACTATTTATCAAATTTAGGTCTTTAGGACATTTTCACCCCCAGTAGTTTTACCCTACTGTCGCCCTGTCTTATTAATAAACTATGTACATGTATGTACATGTGTACTTCCTTTTTAAAGTTTTCTCACTGTTGTCAGACACCCCAGCCCCCCAGAACAAACACATTAAAAACATATTTTCAAACTGTCAACCTTGTACTGACACAAAATACAGTACATGGGACTAAGGGGATACCCAGATTGGCCTTCCAATAACTGCGAAAAAAACTCACCTATGAAACGTAATTCCAGCCTTTCGTAGGTCTTTCACGGCGATTTGTGCAGTCTAAGACCACACACTGTGCTATCCTACATCAAACACATTCAGCACTTTTTTATTTTACGAAAAAACAAGTAATATTATGAGTACGAATACTGAACATGCTGAAGGCAGGTTAAATGAGCGCCGAGTTGATGGTCCCAATATGGCGACCATGCTCGCTACCGTGGCATCATTGTTGATTGGCCAATCAACGTGCAGCCACCCGTCCATTTAGTAGAGGTCAGTGACACACACACGCATAAATACACACAAATACAAGGACAGACAAACACAGGCACCCACAGACACACACAGCACACAAAGATGCACAAAGAGACACTCACAAAACACAGACACGAAGACACGAATAGACCTATAGAGACCCACAGGCACACACATACAGACACACACACAGTCACATAAATACACACAGGCATACACACATACACACAAACACATTCATAAACACATACAGGCACACATACAGACATGTAAACACATAATCACAGACACATGGACATACACACAAATTCACATACAAACATATACGAGCACATACAATAAAACATAAACACAGACACACTGAGACAAACATAGACGGCCTCACAGAATCAGAGAATAGACACAAACAGACACAGATACACACCCTCACACACACACATACATACATCCAAAAACAGACACAGACACACACGCTTTTGACTGGCGACAATTTGTGCAGCTAGGTTCTGTTTTTATGGCACAAACTGTCGCCAGGGACGCCACACACACCTCGACAACACCTCCTCCCCCCCCCCCCGACACACACGGATACTAACACAACACCCATCACTAACACAACGCACGCACACGCACACACATACACACACGCACACACACACACACACACACACACACACACACGCACACAATCAAGTCTAACCTGCATTTAGACACACCACTTTGGTTTTTTCGTTTTTTTTTTTTTTTTTTGCTTTTCTCTTTCAAAATTACAATGACAAATTGTAGACACTAAACAGTATATTATAAGAAAATAATGTATTATTACAGAAATAAAACGATTAATCTAACATAACACAGTATTTTCAACATAATTATTGTTTGGTATAAAAAAATAGATTCAAAAAGGACCTGATTATTTCAATCTCCTACATGTTTAACTCTTCCCACTCTTGTAAATGTAACCCTAATTTGCCCACCTTAATTCTCAATTCCTTTTCTCTACTTTTATATTCCAAAATCTTCGTCAACAACTGTTGCATGGAAGAAAGCACCCCTTTTATTCTTGCAAAATATATAGTATGCTTTACAAAAATATAAAGGAATTACACATTTTAATTCTATATGATTTTCCTTGAATCCCAATAAGATTAGATTCCAGTTTCTAATGTCTATTTCTGACAACTCCAATGTATTTATTATTTCTTGGCAAAGTCGTTGAACATGTTTACAAAACAAGCATAAGTGTGAATACGTCTCCTCCTCCTCGTGACAGAAGGAACAGAGTTTTCCGGATACAAATCTAAATCTAAAAAGATGCTCTGTAGTATGTAAAGCTCCATGTAATAATTGACGCCGATTATATTTGGAATATTGAGTATGAATTAACTTTATTTGATTGTATATCATTTGATGAACTTAGGCATTAAATTTGAATGCCCTTGATATTACTAGCAATTGTTGCAATCTTACTTTAAACACGCGGCCCTATGGACAATTATTTACAAGTTGAGATCTATACGCATACGCCAAATTTAAACGTCTTGGCAAGTTTGTACAAGTCGCCTTTTCGCCTTCTCGTCTTAAACATGGCGCCTTGGCGAGTCCGTAAAAGTCGCTTTCTCGTCTGAAACAAGGCGCCTTGGCGAGTTTCTACAAGTCGCCTTCTCGCCCTCTCATCTTAAACAAGGCGCCATGGCGAGTTTGTATAAGTCGCCTTCTCGCCTTCTCGTCTTAAACAAGGCGCCTTGGCGAGTTTGTACAAGTCGCCTTCTCCTCTTCTCGTCTTAAACAAGACGCCTTGGCGAGTTTCTGCAAGTCGCCTTCTCGCCTTCTCGTCTGAAACAAGGCGCTTTGGCGAATTTCTACAAGTCGCCTTCCCGCCTTTTTTGCCAAAACAAGACTCTTTGGCGAGTTACACATGTCGCCTTCTCGCTGCACGTTTAAGCTTTCGTATGCCACCTATAGCAAAGAATTGAACGAATGTTGTATATTTTACCTGTGTTGCTCTGCCAGAAAAGCCTGCATGTCGCCAATATTCCTTGTAACATCTTTTCCCTGTATAACCTGTTCATGTAAATCCTTCAGCTTTGCTGTAGAATATAACATAAGCTGCTTGAGATTCATTCCCACTCTTCGCCGGAAGTACTCGTATGATGAGCTTGGCTTAGTATGGACCACTGTGCTATTACCACCTGATTGTAAAAAGAGCAATTCGGTAAATATAGTTATGACAGTTTCGTGATTAAAGTCAATGGACGTCAACGGGCATGGAAAAGGCGACTTCATTCAAACAATGTTCATAGGCGTAAGGAACCTCTTGCTTGTTTGTTGGTGATCCGCGTAACCTCCGATCACCATAGATTTTGTCAGAATCTTTATTGGTGATCCGCGTATTAGGGGATCACCATTGAGTTTGTACGATTTTTTTTCTTTCTATGTTTGTTGGTGTTCCGCGTAAACACGGATCACCATAGATTTTGTCAAAAAACTTTCTTCTTTATTCATGTTTCTTCCAGACGATATCTCAAGAACGAAAGTGTCAACTAGATTTTAATTCGTCACTGAGACGGATTGGTGATCCGCGTATTCGCTCCGATCATCAGATCTTAAGTAATTGAGACGTATCATTGCTTGGTAGCTGTCCCCTTTCACCTTAACTTCTCTGTCAAATATTAATTGATATTTCGACGTGCGCGTACGCGTTCGACGTGAGGTGCGCGGGCTTATGATTAGCACCAGTGATGACCTTTGAATTAAAGTACCTGTGTAAAAAGCTTGGTTTTCTTATTCAACTCCAGTCATTCGATTTTTCTTTGTGACGTCATAGATGACATCAGAAGAATTTGTTATAGAAAGTGATACGTGAAACCATATCTACGCATCATACGCTATCAGAATAAGTAATAAAAAGTAGGGGTCACCGTTAATTCTGGAGAGTAATGAGTGATTTAAAAATGACGTCATTCTCTACGGTCGCATGTGCGCGCATTTACGTCTTTCGGGCATAGAGCGGTATTTTGGGTTCTGGTGGACAGGAAATTTTTCTAAATGACGAAGAATTCAGTTAGACATCCAAAATCATCAAAAAAAACCCCACGTTATTCCGTAGGGAAAGGGGTGCGCGCGAAAATACACGCGCGTACACGCGCGCTCCAAAATGCTAGAAATGACCTGAAACTTATAGTGCTGTTAACAATAGTAGACGGCGAGCTGTCACAAATTTGGGGTGTTCTTAAAATTTTCTGTAGATTTTGATTTTTTGTGCTAGTTCCCCTATTTTGGGGGTGCTGAATACGAATCCACTTGTTGCCATTTTTCTAAATGACGTCTTCACGCGTTGCCACGGTAACGAAATATTTTCTTTAAAACAAAGTGTATTTCTCATTAAACATCATAAAAACAAGATGTAAATGGCAAAATAAATCAATTTAAACACATTTCTTCGAGTGATGTAAAAATTCCCATCATCCGATATCATAGTTACCTCATAACAATGACGGTTGCTATGGAAACGGCTGAATTTTGAGAAATATAATGATATTCTCAGGAAAAATTATGAAAATATGATGTAAATTTAGGAAAAAATAATCATTAAAGGCTCATAACACGACTATCTGCATTTTATGATAATTTTATTAGCTTCATGCCAGATCGTTCCTGTTGCCATGGCAACAACATGACAAGAACTGCTTCTAAAAGGAAAAATAACTAGCATCTCGTTGAAGAGGGAATTTAACAAGAATACTTGGAAAAGAAACACACTAGCTTATCAGCTTTTTGACTTTCTGATCACGATGTAGGTCGACTTTATCAAAGACAGATCATATCAGAATCTTAATTATTTATGGTCACAGTTCCCTCCCAATTTGACGGTTGCCATGGAAACGCATGCCTAGATCTGGAGAAAATGATGGTATTTTCATGCAAAATCGTGAAAACATATGACGCATATGTATCTTTTAAGGATTTGCATTTCAGGTTTACAACATGACTATCAGCAATTTTTGCTAAATGTGTTCAGGCCACATCATTTCTGTTGCCATAGCAACAGCATGATAGAAATGTGTTTTTAATGGAAAAATGAGTATTTCGTCGAAAAAAAATCCCCCCTCCCCAAAAACAAATGTGTAAAAACTTGTGCTTAGTCAGCTTTCTGACTTTCTGATTACGATGTACCTTTTGAAAGTCTGATTCAATCAAAACCTTAATTATCCATGGCCATGGTTGCTTCCCAATATGATGGTTGCCATGGAAACGCCTGATTTTGAGAAAATAATGATATTTTTATGAAAAATCATGAAAACATAACATATTTTTTCAAAGTATTTGGAAAACAGGTTAACAAAATGACTATCAGCACTTTTTGATAATTGTGTTCATGCCACATCATTTCTTTTGCCACAGCAACAACATAAGAACTTGTTTTTAATGAAAAAATAAAGTAAATCAAATTTATAAAAACTGTTGAGTTATTCAGTTTACTGACTTTCTGATCACATGTACCTTTTAAAAATCTGATTACTATTAAAACCTTAATTATCCATAGTCATGGTTACCTCCCAATCAAACGGTTGCCATGGAAACGCCAAAACTTTGAGAAAATTATGATAATGACGTACATGTATTTTTGAAAGTATTTGCATTTCAGGTTTACAACATGACTATCAGCAATTTTTCTATAAATATGTTCATGCCACATTATTCTGTTGCCATAGCAACAGCATGGTAGGAATGGGTATTTAATGGAAAAATGAGTGTTTCGTAGAAAAAAATCCCCCAACAACAAATTTGTAAAAACTTGATTTTAGTCAGCTTTCTGACTATCTGATTACGATGTACCTTTTGAAAGTCTGATTCAATCAAAACCTTAATTATATATGGTCGTTGTTACCTCCCAACATGACGGTTGCCATAGAAACGCCTAATTTTTGAGAAAAAAATGTTATTTTCATGAAAAATCATGAAACATGACATATTTTACAACATGATTATCAGTGTTACTAATAGTTATGTTCATGCCACATCATTTCTGTTACTATAGCATTAGCACGTTAGGAATTGTTTTTGAAAATATTCGTTGAAAAAAAATAACAAAAGCAAGGACAATAGAAAGCGTAGCATCCCCTCGCCGGCTAGAGATGGCAAATGTAAACATATTCAAAACAGAAAGGAAATGTGCAAAAAAAAAATTATCAGCTTTCGTACTTTCTGATCACGATGTATCATTTAAAAGTCTGATTAAAATCTAAAACTTAATTATCCATAGTCATAGTTACCTTCTAACATGATGGTTGCCATGGAAATGCTTGAATAAATTTTGAGAACAATAATTATATTTCCTAAGAAAAAATCTTGTAAACATAACGTAAATTTTGAAAGTGTTTTCATTACAAATCAACAACATGAGTATCAGCGTTCTTAATAGTTATATTAATGCCACATCATTTCTGCTTCCATAGGAACAGCAAGTGAGGAATTGATTTTTAATAAGATATGAGTATTTTTGTTTTAAATAACAAAAGTGTATCATCCCCTCGCTGGCTACAAATGGCAAATGTAAACAATAAAGACTGCTGAACTTTGCCCTTTGGGCCTACATACTCGAAGATCAAACTCTGTCTAACATCACTAAAACTATCAAACAGAACATGTAATTACCTATTTTCACATATTTAATGAGCTATGACGATTGACATTTGACATGCATAATCCAAAATCATACATGGGCTGTATTTTGATACCATGTACCTTCAAACAAAATTTCATTAGAATATGTTTAACATTAATAAAGAAAGCAAATGTAAACTACACTTTTGAATACCCAGTTAGCTATTTTCACATATTTAAAGGCAGTGGATATCTTTTGCATGCCTAAAAATTAACATTGTGTAAATACAGTGGCATTTAGAAGAAAGTACCATCTGGGAACCTTTAGCAAAATATAGGAGTTAGAAACTCAGTTTTTGTGGAATTATAGTGACCGTTAGACTCTGATTTGATTTTTTTTTCTCGTACACTAAACGGCCATGGTTTTTCTTTCGCATTTTTCAAATTCTATGTAATAACTGACCTCCAAATTTCACAGACATGCCTTTCATCAATAGCCTAAGGGCATGTGTTATCCTTTTTCTGGTCTATGGAGATGTTTGCAAATGAGATCCACTGCCTTTAATGAGTTATAACCTATAACGTTTGACCTTCATTTGCAGAAAAAAAACTTAGACTGTCTTGTGATACAATGATGTACCTTATTACCAATATTTATGAAACCCAGTCAAACAATACTAAAGTTATCAAATGGAAACTAGTTAAAAAGTTAGTTCAGCATTTAATTAGTTATGACCTTATTGAACTATGACCCTTCGCTGGGTATGGTCTTTTTTCTGTGACCGCTTCAGAGTAACATATTGCCATTTTGTTTGTTGGAAGTCTTTCCAAACCATCAAAACTGTTTCACGGGGAATATGGATCTGAATTACGATGCAAATGTGAAATAAACACCCCACCCCTATAGGGAGCCCAAAAATATTAAATTATGTTTTCCAGCCCCTCTGCCATGAGTGCACCTGCATTGAATAATCTTTCCGCCTTGGAGAAGAAAGGAGAAATGATATCCCTTGACTTCATTCAAACAATTTGATATTTTCCAATAATAATTTCACAAATACATCATTATCGAAAGACCCCTTCAACTTAACATGTATGCGTTATAGTGTATGTTGAAATACTTTTGGCAAGAGAGGGTAGTAAAAAAATTCTATGCATTTTTCAACTGCAGTAAAAAAGTAATATCATGCATGATGCATTCGTCTAAAATTGGGCCAAAAGTCTATATATAAAAATGTCAAATTTCCTCAACCTCGAAGGGGAACCCCTTTCTAAACCCTCCCCATGCCCCAGTCACACCAATTCTATTGTACCAAGTTATATTTCATTTCAAGATAAACAGTCTAAAATAACTAGCCACTCTTCAAATGCAGTCATGTTAACATTATGTATTCTTTGGTCTTAAAATGATCCTATAACTAAACGTTTTGGGTGTTAAATAAATATGTCAAATTTTCTCATCCTGGGAGGGGACCCCTTTCCAGACCCTCCCCGTTTGTTTAAGTGTACTTGTGTACTATTTTAGAATAAACACAGTCAACTTTTACAATGTAAATGCTCATATTATTCTTCATTTGTATTGCTTATATTTATGAGATTTACTTCACCATATCTGAAGACTATTCTTGTTTATCTTTCATTCGAAATTTTGAGAATTTAACCTTTGATGTGCACCAAATTGCTCAATTTGGGGGGGGGGGGGGTAAAATTTCAAAAAGCTATGGTGTCGGGTTATATTTTACAAGTATTTTCAATGCTTATAACTTTTTTTTCAAGAAATCAAACAAAACTCACTCTAAATTATATTATGGATAATTATTTCAATCAAATTTAGATAAAGTTTAACCTCTATTTGTCCAAGAATATTAAATACTTAAACGTCTTTACCTGTTTATCCTTATTTCTTATTATCTATTCCTGATCTGAAAATGTCTGGCTATTAAACAATAAAAATTGGCAGGCAAAAATGCTTTTTGTTGTCTGCCCCACCCACCGCTTGTTGTATTGGATACTCCTTGGCTAGCTTAAAAAA
>JZLH01S0349253.1:0-13269 GCA_001188425.1 Eucidaris tribuloides
GTCATAGAACTTTTTCAAGTGTGAAGCAATGAATTCAAAAACAGATTAAGCGTATAACAAAGATGACATAAACGCGCATATACAAAATACGCTCATACTGCGCAACCGTGTAGGCAAAGACAATTACATCCTAAATGCGCGGAAAGTAACATTCATGCCCAAGGGTGTTTTGCAGCCTAGACGGAAGATAATCTTTTCTTCCAGTTCCTTACGATTAAGATCATTGCATAATTTAACCCCCCATTCTCTTATGTCACTTACATTATGATTTGCTAGATTGAAATGTGACGCTACGGGCAAACCTGGGGTGTTAAGGCGGACGGAGCGTAAATGTTCCGTGACTCTGTCGGCAAGCCGCCGTTTCGTTTCCCCGATGTAGAGTTTCTCACATTTATTACACATCAGACAGTACATTAAGTTCCTTGAAGTGCACGTGAAAGTGTCCTGTACTCTCCACACAAATATATACATATCACTTATCCTGTTTTCATGCCAGTGGTCGGCGAAGACACCTTTATGAGGGTTGGCTCATGCCTCTCAGGCTTTTCGATGTAAAATCTACAGGTCAAAGACCTATTGACAATTCTATATTATTATTATTATTATTATTATTATTATTATTATTATTATTATTATTATTATTATTATTATTATTATGATTATTATTATTATTATTATTATTATTATTATTATTACTTTATATTGCATAAAACGTTAACAATTTCTCCGATTAAATATGAAAACTCTAGTTTGCGTGATTTTACCTGCAGTTTCTTTAAAAACAACAACAACAACAGATTCTGGTCAAAATACCCTGAATTTTACAAAATCAAAGAAACAAAACCAACCAAACAAACAAACAAAAAACGGAAAGGGAAATTACTCAGCATGGAGGAACCATTTTTTGTGTGTTTCAGTATTGTAACTCTTACGCAAAGTGATAATTTCTTCAGGTTGGTGGGATCTGTTTCTGCAAGTGGCATTGCTCTTTCTATTATAAATTTGAACACTCCACAAGAAAGTGGTAATACAGTCCTTTATAGCAGCTTTATTCTCCTTACCACTGTGTTATGAAGATAGGAAAAACTTTCTCTTCTCTGGGTGTAGTCTTCTTTATGAGATCGCTTCGGAGGAACATATTGGTGTTTTTTGTTTGTTTGTTGGAAGTCTTTCCAAACCATAAAAACCATTTCACGGGAAATACGAAAGCGAATTACGATGCTAGTGTGAATAAGCACCCTACCCCTGCAGGGAGGTAAAAAAATAGTAAGTTTATGTTTCAGCCCCTCTGCTGTGGGTGTCCCTACATAGGATAATCTCACCGCCTTGGAGAAGAAAGGAGAAAGAATATCTATTGATTTCTTTTCAAATACTTCATTATTTTCCAATAACGAACTTCAATAGGACATCATTAAAAAAGAACCCTTTTACTGAAAATGCATGCGTAACTTATAGTATGTTGCAATACTTTTTAGTATAGGGAGGGTAATTGCTTTATATTGTAAAGCACGTACCGCTACTGCAACAACGCACAACACCTACTTCAACTTTTCTATTTAACAATAACGCAACCCCTAGTGCATGAAGTGATAATGCTTAAATAGGTGTGCATGAATGGCATGTTTACTATTTTTTCATTTTTTTTTACTTCATTGAGAAACCCACACAATTAACAGAATTTACAATGCAAGCAATATGCCCAACACACAACGCGACACATAATAGCAACAGAAGTGTCATAGCAACATGAACAGACGCGTCATAGCAACAGACTTCGAGCAGGGCTACCAAACTTGGCATGGGATATATAGGACACTCCTGTTATAAAGAAGTCCACGGGACCGGCGCTTCATTTCGTTGTAATCGTATTCTTTATATTGGGAGTACCATGCATTAAAGCCAAGGTATGGTTTTTGTAAATAGTAAAAAAAAAAAAATGAAATTCTTTGCAATTATGCTTTTGTTTTTAGATACACCTATATGTACTATACTGCCCCCGTGACAAAAGGGCATAACTGACATTTTGGTGTTTTGGAGATATTGAACAAAATGTATTTTGTTCAACACGTAAAGCCCTATTCAGTGTCATTTTAACAAGCAAATTATGAGACAAGGGGACACTTCTAATTAATACTTTTTTGTTCTGCCTGTTAAACATGATGTACTGAGTCCCCTACACTATATAACTCAATTTTGAATAAAATGCCAGTTATGCCCTTTTGTCATGGGGGGGGGGCAGTATACCAATGCTCTGGAAATTGCTCTTTCTAAAACTCTCCAATTTTCTAGAAATTACTCAAAATACAAAATGTCGGGAGGGGAGGCGTGACCCTGACAATACCCATAGGTAATGTATATACGGCTAGATGTTCTCCTATAATTTAAAGTAACAGGCTAACATTGTGGAACTTTAATTTAAGAATGGTTAAACTTTGATATCTGAGCTACATAGTAGTGTTTAAATGGACAAATAAAACACTCAACAAAACAAAAGTTTGGAAAGTTATGCTGCCACTGGCAATATACATCAATAAACAATCGTCACTCCAGGGAGGGATAAAATAGCCAAGACCTACACACAGTAAGTCTATGGAAGGAAATGGGCAGGTGAATCTGGTCAACTCGGTGCTTGTAGATTCTCACTTTTTTAAAGCACTAAATGATCAGTTTGAAATGCATCTTTTTCAGGGGTTATTTAGCTCGCACTTTTTCAAACTGTGGTCATTGGTAGCCTATGGCTTTAAACGTCATAATTTGTCACTGTAAATATTTTTTTAGTGGGTTTGATGTTGTTTTCTGATATCTAGGGTGACAATAGAATACTTTGTGAAAGGTTGACAAAAATTTGTCTGAACGACCAAACTATACTAATGTTTAAATTAGTTTCGTGTACATATACGTCCGTTGTCCCTATAATCCATGTATTGTATTCGCCCCGTTTCTTAAATGTGTGAATATTTAGCTGCCATTTCGTGATGTCACTCAACCAACAGGTTATATCCAAGTCTGTTTGATTGCTCCATTTTCCATTTTACAGCGCATGGTACACGTAAAATCACGCTTTGTATGGCATTGTCGTGGGTTTTCCCACAATCTAAATATAGTCAATTCAGCACCATTAACAAAGGAATGTGCTTGCTATGTCATGGTACCACGCTGAATAATTTTACATAGGTGATGATACAACAGTTATAGAAAAAACATACAATCGAATGGAATGGGTAACAAAAGTGGAATAACACCTTTTTTCATCCGCACTTCAAATAGTTCCTAATTTTCATTGTTTGTTAGTGCAATGAATTAAGGTTGTTTGCCTGATGTAAACTAACATGATGACCAATCTTCCTCTCATTTAGAATGCGCCTTTTAGGAAGATTAATTTGATTCAGGGAACATGGCTGCACATTATTGGACTTAAGAGGAGGATGAATATAGCAGAACCCTATTGGCTACACTAGTCCCTTTCATCCGGTGTTGAGCTGAGTAGATCATAATGCAGAATGAGCAATTTCCCCAGCATTGGGTGTGTCATTTCCATTTTAATGCTCAACAGGACGATCATGGGAAAAATTTCTTGTGTCGGAGATTCAAGAGTAAGGTGGTAAGTACATGGAAGGTATATAAAGGGACATGGTGTGGATGGACGCGGTCTTTATTTTTTGATGAAACTATTCTAGAATCAAGTACACCATCCGAGTTTTCTCCTGTCAAAACGTTGTGGGGAAAACGTTAACCTTTACTCTTTTCTAAATAATCACTATCATTATTCGCGGTGACGAGCAAATTGGTTGCACAGCTTTTGTATGTTCTTGCTTTCTTTGGTGACATGCTTTTATTTAGTACTGGTATAATCCTTTTTTTTTATTCAAGTAAACAAATTCAGGACAAATCCTTCTGGTAGATGTGCAAATTGTAGTCAGTGTCATGCCCGAGGCAAAGGCCAGGGCCTGACTGAATGCGGCCAATGAAAGCCAAGGCAAGGCCAACAAATACAAAAACTTACAAAGACCGAGATCAGCGCGTTCTACGGGGGGGGGGGGGGCTCTGGGGACTTATTGCCCCCCCCCCAAAAAAAAAATTGCCAAGCCCCCAAAATTTTCGAAGGGTAAAAAATTCTGAGTAACCTTTTCGGCGACTGAGTTGATCGTAAAAAAAAAAGAAAATGACTCGAATTTGAATAAAAATTTTACGTTCGCTTCCCCCCCCTCCGCTGAGCGACTTTTCGGCGGCTGGTTTGACCGAGAAAATGTTGGACCTGGAATTTGGAATGAAAATTTTTTCTCTCCTCCCCCCCCCCCCCCCCGCTGAGCGACTTTTCGGCGGCTGGATGACCGAGAAAAAATTTGGACCTAGGATTTGGCCGCGAATGAAGCCCCCAGTAGCCCCCCTAAATTTTTCGGTCTAGAACCGCGCCTGCCGAGACTTGCATTGTTTATGAAGAAGAGTTAGCCACTGAATAACCAAAATTAGAGACAGAATTTGATTCCGATATCTCATTTTTTTCTGGCATTCTTCAGGAGAATGGAAAACTGCAAATCAGGAAATCCTATTGGCGTTGGACATTCTTCAGACAGCATTAGACTCGATATGTATGGGAAACTGAACCATATAACTGTATCCATGCCAAATGAATTATGGCATTCATGACACTATCACTTTATATTTATCACCATCATCATTATTGTAGTCGTTATCTTTATCCTCATCGTCCTCATTCTCCTCTTCCTCATCATCTTTACTATAGATAATATCTTAAAACTTGTGTTTATGTTACTTGAAATAAAAATTGAAATGTCCAGATATATGTATTTTGATGTATTTTAATCTTGTTTGTTGCAGTGAAGATTCAAACCAAGAATTTGCAGTGAAGATTCAAAGGTCTTTAAAATATGGCGAAAACTTAGTCCTTGCTAATGGTAAAAACGTGGTGCTAAAATTTATTTACCCCCAATAAAAACTACTTATACAAAGCAAAATTTTCCATATGGATCAATTATTACTAGCTGAATCAACTTCTTACATGTGGTAACCATGGCCAACAAATGTTGATGTGTTCATTGCATCAACAACCTGCAACTCGAGAAATAGGATTTTTACTAAAATTCTAAACGAGAAACATGCAATGATATGACTAATTTCACCATTTGCCTTTTATTCCCACATTCTGTCAATTCGTCCTTTATGAACTAGCTCGAATAAAGTCAATAACACTGTCGACTAACTGTGATATTGTTGTAAAATTACACTTTTGGGGCTTCGTCAACACCTCAAGAACATTCTGTACTCATAACTTGGGCTCAAAACTTAGACTTATATTTCATAATCTATTAGCGTGTTTCTATTGAGTATACAGTCCTGTATCCATAATAGCGGTGAGCGGTGCGTTTCTATTGAATTGCATTTTCCGCGAAGTTCGATCGATCGTACCAGGTTACTGAAATTGTCGGCTAAAAGTTTGTTGACCTGGGTTGCCGCAAGGTATTGTGTGACGACCGAGTTCAAATTTATGCTCAATCAAACACGCTAGGGTCATTTATTCCGATCACGTGGTTTTGTTGATTTCCGGTTTTTCACCGGCAAATACCGCAACAAGCTGTTTCTATTGAAGTCTTTTGGTATCGCTCGCCGCTATTATCCTACAAAAAGGATAATTAGCGGATAAACTTTATCCGCTAAAAAGACGGCTAATGGCGGCGAATGTCTGTTTCTATTGGGGACTTCTACTCCATTAGCCGGTTCATTCGAAAAAAAAAACTAGCTCCAATAGAACATGTAGAAACTAGCTGTATGTTTCTTATATTACGGCGTTATTTTATCGACTGTTATAATGTATGTGTCTGTACCGTATGAATGCATGTAGGCCTATGTGTGTATGTTGTTGTGTGTGTGTGTGTGTGTGTGTGTGTGTGTGTGTGTGTGTGTGTGTATGCGTTTGATTGTGTGTGTGTTTGTGTGCTATTTACATTCGTCTCCGACTGCCAAGGGCTGCATCGTGGAGAAAATTTGTGCTGAATCTGCTTGGAGCAGGAGTTTGAGGGAGATTCGGACAACTTCTTCCGAACAACAAAAATAAGATAGTAGTTAGCTATTACAAAAATACAAACAAACATTTTTTTTGTTATTTCAAAATTATTTTTTTTTTCACAAACTTTCCCCCTTTTTAAACAGATTTTTTGTGCCGTTTTTGCCATTTTTTTCAGTTTTTACAAACATATCAATTTCTAAGCGATCTTTTACTTTCTTCATGGTCTAGCGTTTTGCAACGTACAATGGTAAATTGAAACTAAAACCGTCGTTTTTGGCACATTTTTTGCCATTGTAACAAATCTACAGGCTTGATATACTATTGACACGAGATTTACGATAATCGAAGATTTCTCTTTAAGATTAAATCAAAATATGTGACCAAAGTCAACGTTATGACCCGCGGTTTTGAGTCTTAAGACTTCCTTTTTGGTAAAAAATCTCGTGGAAGATCCCCGTTTTTCTCATTTTTTCTGTCTTTGCCGCTTCATAAAATGAAAGTGCGAGATCTATAAATATATTGACGATGAGGATATGTAGTGGGAAGTCTGAGAATTCTAAAAATGTGAAAATCAAATTGTATTGACTGGGATAAGGCCCGCGGAATGGCAAAAACAATGATCAGGGCTGATGATAGATACGATTTTCTCTCACTGAGATATCCACGCGTGTCTTTGTTATTATGCGTTCGAGTGTGAATGCAAACAATAGACATGCTTCTACAGCGCGGGGAGAGAGCACTATAGTGCATGACCAGTGCGTATTATGACCTCGTATTTCTCTGCGTGAAAGAGGATCGTCTTCTGTTGTTAAGAAATTGATATGGGTGGGGGGGGGGGGTTGCGAGCCCCCGTCTCATACGTCTATGCCGATCGCCAAATGATTTTGGCTCATTTCGCTACTCGGTTAACCAGTATAAAGACCAACGTACCCTCCCTACTCAAAAGTATTGCAACATACACAATAATGCATGCATTTTCAGTTGAATGGGTCTTTCTGTAATGACGTCCTAATGAAGATTATAATTGGAAAATAACAAATCATTTGAAAAGATATCAATGGTCAATTTTTTCCTTCCTTCTCCAAGGCGGAGAGATTATCAAATGCAGTCGCAACCACGGCAAAGGGGCTGGAAGATAATTTTTTTCATCTCCCTGTAGGGGTGGGGTGTTAATGCACACTACCATCGTAATTCGGTTTCATATTTCCCATGAAACGGTTTTGATGGCTTGGAAAGACATCCAGCAATAAAAAAAATGACAATTTGTTCCTCTGGCGTGGAAGACACCACGCTGCAAAGACGAAAGCGCCTCCTATCTTCATAAGATGGTGATAAGGAGGATAAAGCTACTAATATAAAGATGATGACCTTGTCTCCACATTATCATATCAAATGTACTAAAACTAAAAAAAGAAGGTCGTATTACAGCAAATTGTAGAATGTTTCCAGTAATAAACCACCTTTAGAATTGAAAAAGAATAAGAAATTACAACTTGAGGAGGTCCTTTTCTGAAACATGGGGCGTATCCTTCTTATCACTATATCAAAACAGGAGGCGCTTTCATCTTTGCGGCGTGGTGTCTTCTTTCTGAGACCGTGTCAGAGGAACACATTGGCATTTTTTGTTTGTTGGAAGTCTTTCCAAGCCATCAAAACCGTTTTACAGGAAATATGAAACCGAATTACGATGCTAGTGTGAATTAACACTCACCCCTACAGGGGAGCGAAAAAATGTAAAATGTTCTGTTTCAGCCCTTCTGTCGTGTGTGCGCCTGCATTTGATAATCTCTCCGCCTTGGAGAAGGAAGGGAAAAATGTTCATTGATTTATTTTCAAATAATTTTTTATTTTCCAATCATAAACTTCATTAGGACGTCATTATAGAAAGACCCCTTCATCTCAAAATGCATGTGTTATAGTGTATGTTGCAATGCGTTTGAGTAGGGAGGGTACGGTAGTATAAATATTATTTGTACTTTAGTTGAGGCTTCATGACAAAATTAATTTAATAGTACTCCCCGGCCTCTTTCGCTGCTATGACGCTTCTTTTGCCGTTGCTACGCATGCAAGGAAAAAAGCGTCACAGCATATTGTCGGTACATTATTCTGTTTGTTGATAATGTGCGATATTCCATGGCCTATATGGTTATCGCTTGATACAATCTGAATTATTTACGAATGGTAATGTGGATATTGGTGTTGTAGTCACGGTTATTGTTGACAATAATACTGGATTAGGTGCAGAAAATTTCCATTATCGTTGTAATTCCGTGCGGTACTCGAGGAATGTTATTTGATTTACACACCATGGTGTGTGTGTGTGTGTGTGTGTGTGTGTGTGTGTGTGTGTGTGTATGTGCGTGTGTGTGTGTGTGTGTGTGTGTGTGTGTGTGCGTGTCTGTGTGTGGAAAGTCCAGTCTCCCTAGTATGTGTGTGTATGTGCGTGCAAAACAGAAAATGCCAACATCTTAAGGTGCCTTTACACGGGCACGAATGTTGATTCCGCATCACCCCGCACAATGGCGTACCTAGGCGTGCCATTCTGTGGTATGCAGCTCGCTCAACTCTCTAATCCTTGTGATTGTAACCGGTGTGTTGGTCTAGTGCTTAGAGCGTCCGCCTCACGTCCGGAAGGTCGCGGGTTCGAGCCCCGGCCGGGTCATACCCAAAACTTTTTAAAAAGTTTAACATTTTGTCACGAACGGCCACGCATTATTTTACTCGCCGCGCACCATCACGAATGGTACCACGAGCGTTTCCCTCATTGGCACGTTACGATGAGTGCCATGGCGTAAACCGTTTTGCGTGCCCGTGTAAAGGCACCTTTAAGGTGTCTTTACACGTGCACAAATTTTGATTCCGCATCACCTCGCACAATGGCGTACCTAGGCGTGCCATTCTGTGGTATGCAGCTCGCTCAACTCTCCAATCCTTGTGATTGTAACCGGTGTGATGGTCTAGTGCTTACAGCGTCCGCCTCACGTCCGGAAGGTCTCGGGTTCGAGCCCCGGCCGGATCATACCAAAAACTTCTTTAAAAGTTTAGCATTTTGTCACGAACGGCCACGCACTTTTTTACTAGCCGCGCACCATCACGAATGGTACCACGAGCGTTTTCCTCATTGGCGCGTTACGATGAGTGCCATGGCGTAAACCGTTTTGCGTGCACGTGTTAAGGCACCTTTACTCTGAAGCGGCCTTCGAAAGAAAACCACACCCAGGGAAGAAGAAAGCGTCTTCCATCTTCATGAGATAGTGATAAAGAGTATATGTATTTGAGACAAGACCTCTTCAAGTATAGTTTCTCACTACTTTAAAATTGTGAAGGCGGTTTACTATAATTGCAAATATCCAAAAATTTACTGTCATGTGACTTTTCATTACATTGGATAATGATGTGGAGCGAAGGCCACTATCTTTGATAAGTAGCCGCATCCTCCTTACAACTGTTTTATGAAGATAGAAGTTGCCCTTTTCTTCGCTGGGTGTGGCCTTCTTTCTAAGACCACTTCAGAGTAACATATTGGCATTTTTTTGTTTGTTGGATTTTTTTCCAAACCATCAAAACCGTTTTACGGGAAACATAAAACCGAATTACTGTGCTATATATAGGGTGAATTAAACACCCCACCTCAAGAGGCCGGAGGCGAAAATGATACATTTTGGGTTCCATCGCCTCTGCCATGGGTACACCTACATTGGATAATCTTTGCGCCTAGCAGAAGAAAGGAGAAAGAATATTCATTGACTTTATTTCAAATAACCTCTTCAGTTATTTACCAAATTTCACTAGGACATCGATATAGAAAGACACATTCAACTCCAACAAACATGCGTTATAGTGTATGTTGCAGTACTTGGCAAGGGAGGGTAGCAACGGCATTATTTACCTTTATATCCCTCTATGAATATTCATGAGCATTTTCTAAATCGCAATTGGTTGATTGATGCTAATACGATTAAAAATAATTTCACTAGAAATTAAAAATCCTCGTCACAGCTCCGTATATTTTTCACCATATTTGTCTCGGCAGCACTGCGCATACTGCGCATGCTCATTACCCGAAATCAAAATGGCGTCTGATACGCCGCGAAACTCAAAATGACAATTTTAGTATACTAATTACCATGTAATTTTTATTTTAATGTTATTTGTTAAATTTCATTGGTGTTACAATGAAGATTTCACGTTGACCCTTCGGATTATTAGCGCCTATTTATGAATCATAAATTGAAATGCGGAAAATTTACAAAAAAATAACTCGCATCGCGTACGGCTGCGGCTTACCGCGCCAGGCCGCAGGCAACGTGTACGGGCTGTGTACATACTGCATGCACTGCACAGCAAATTGGTCAGTTGCGTAGAAACTTTTCCGTTTTGGAAGCAGACTGCGATAATATTCATTTAATAGCACTACTCTTTAAAGTTCGCTTAACACTAAATTTATAAGTGGGAGGGATAATAAAAACAAATATACCAAGCATAAGTCGAAAGTATAGTGAATTTATCTATCTTCGGAGGGACTGGCATGTAATATATTTTCTCGGGCTTTTCGCCCCTCGGAAAATATTACTAGCCAGTCCTCCTCAGATAGATAATTTCACTAATACTTTCTCACAGCTTGGTTTACTGACAATGTGAAAGACATATAACAAGTATTTCTGACATGGAATTTACTTTGATTATTTCTGAATTTAGTACGTACTAGTTGGTTGTTATTTAGTGATGTCAGACAGACAACAAACTACATTTGTTTTGTTTAATCCCGTGTTCAATTTTACGGCACAGAACACAACTATAAACTTATCTTTGTCTTGCATATATAGACCTATTCTCTTTAACGTAATTGTCGTGCCGGGTTTTCCTACAATCTAAATATAGTCGCAAGTCCTATTGCAGTGACAAATATATCCCTGTGAAAAAGCAGACCCTGGTTACGTCAAATAAGTGACAACGAGATAATGAATAGACAGAAACTGACATGATTTTTAAAGGAGAAATTTATCTCGAAAATCAAATGTGTGATCTAACAAGGTTTTAATTTTTGATGGCACCCACAGACAAACTATTTATCATATTCAATAACAGAATAAGTACAATTGAACTTAATGGAACAATATAGATTAAAAAAATTGAAGTGGAAGAACATACTTATTCATCCACATAATTCAGCTATTTTGTTAATGTGAGTGGATAAAAATTAATATAGTCCGGCGGTTAAGTCCAAAATATCGACCAAATTGTTCACTTTTGTCTAAAAGCACCAAATTTGGCTCAGATGTTGATTGATATATAATACACAAATTTAGATTTTGGGCCCTCGAGAATTTTGCCATGGAGAGCCGTGGCAGCCATTTTTTTCAAAATGGCCGCCTTGAAATATTGTTTTTTAGAATTCGGAAGATAACTTTGTAACGGAACCATATTTTGCCATGTGTGTGACATAATATTAAAGGGGACTAAATTTTCTACAAGATGATACCCTATTTAAGAAGATTCAAGTGCAATATAGTTGAAATGTATGTTCAGAAATGTGATTTTTTACGATTTTTTTCCAAAAATATGAATAATACTCCAAAATATATTTCCCTATATTTCAAAAACTCTTTCAATTTATGAATTCATGTTTTATCAAAAACTGCCCAAATATCACGTAAATAACTTGTAAAAATTCTAGATTCATTACTGTATGGAAAAAGAAGTTATAGCCACCCAAGTTTGATACTTTGATATTTACTTCAACCGTACAATGCATAACCCAATGTATCAATGGGTGTGTTTTATCAATTGCGTTATGTACAAAGGAAGTATCATAATGTACAGAAATCAGTTATATTCTAAGCAGCTTAATTAGACATATCAAACATATTGTTAACTTTTGTCTAAAAGTACCAAACTTGACACAGATATTAATAAATATATAATAATCAAATTTAGACATTGGGCCTTCGAGAATTTTGCTCAGGAGAGCCGTGGCAGCCATTTTCCAAAATGACCTCCATATCACATTCCTGTATAATTATAAAATGCCATTCGTTGCCCATTCATGATGAAATTGTACACTACACGAAAATACACGTCTCCTATAACTAATTAACTATCATTTCTAGATCTTTTTAATCAAATAATCGCTAAAGTTGCCAATTTAAAGAGAGTTTTATCAAATAAAAAAATAAAACCAAAATCTAAGGTTAAATCTATAAAAAAAAATGGAAGTAGTGCTTTGGTACTTGTAAAAATCATTTCCAAAATCATTTGCAAAATAATCTGCACATTGCCAACTTAACGACCGCAAAATCCTGGACGAAGCATTAATAAACACTGATTGTAATAATAATAGAAATTAATATTAATAAAATTAATAATAATAATAATCAAATAAACAGTAATAATGATAATAATAATAATAATAATAATAATAATAATAATAATAATAATAATAATAATAACAATAATAATAATAATAATAATAATAATAATGATTATTATTATTATTATTACTATTATCATAAAAATCTCGTACATCTTTTTAACTCTATGTAGTGTGATTTTTTTTCTTAATTTATGTTACAGTCATCATATTGAGTTGTCAGTTGAATTTTATAATAATCACTATTTTATTACAAATACAAATTTTCGATTATAATTTATCCATGTTTAAGTATACCAACCATACATCATAAACATAATATACGTGTAATTAAGATCAAATGTATTTTTAATATATTATTTCTTTAGCCTTCATAACTCACAAATTTAAGTTTATCCGGTTAACTTGTTTTCAATTCAGTTACAATACTATGATTACACTTTTCTGACTTCGTGAATTAATTAATTAATTCATTCATTTTGGAATTTTGTAATCAATCTATCATCTATCATCTATTTTAAGGCGGTACATACTTTTTCCTTTTTACCTTAATGGGCTTTTTAAAATTATTAATTATTCAATTGCGTCATGTATTTTGATTTTGTACACTGTTTTGTATTTTTTAAAACCTTTCATGTAAATTATGTGCAATTCAGCTGCATAGCTGCCAGACATGACTTGAATAAAACCATATTGAATTGAATTGAATTGAATAATGATAATAATAATAATAAACATAATCATCATGATAGGCTAAATATATTACTTTATACTATAACATCAAAAGTAAAAAAAACATTCAAAAACACTCACGCACAATTAACACACACACACACACACACACACACACACACACACACACACACACACACAC
>JZLH01S0349274.1:5880-17187 GCA_001188425.1 Eucidaris tribuloides
TAGTAGTAGTAGTAGTAGTAGTAGTAGTAGTAGTAGTAGTAGTAGTAGTAGTAGTAGTAGTAGTAGTAGTAGTAGTAGTAGTAGTAGTAGTAGTAGTACCCCAACCCCACCCACCACACACACACACACACACACACACACACACACACACATTTCCTCCTCTGATTTACGCGTAGTCAGGGCTGTATGGACTTAATGATATATGGACCTGAAAAAGTTCCCCCTCTTCCGTCTCTTTTCACAACAAATGTGCCTGCATGTTAAATTCATCAATTCAAACCTGCTGAAGTCTATTTTGTCCGCCATATGGATGCATACAAACCTATAGTGCATTTATGCACACAATTGTATTTTTGATAAAATGTCTAATGGATTCAATAAACGAAAAAGGTGAATAATCTGCATTAGTCTTATGCACTTCAATTGCACGGAAAATAAACTGCATGACAATGAATTCATCGGCCATTAACAAAGCTTAACAAAACTAAACAAAGCTTGCATGTATGATTACTGTACACATTATGCTGGATTAGTAGTCATAATTCAAATTTTACAAAAGGCATTTGTTGGTGCAAATAACTGCACCAGATGAAACATAAGTTTTTATCGGCATTTTTTTAAATCCCATGGGTATTCCAGAAGATCCACTGGAAATCCAAAGATTCAAAATACCAAATGAAATTTTAAAGATTAAAAAAAAAGAGAAATATTCTTTGAAATGGAACAGAGATTTATGTACGTCAAGGCCAGTACGTATCGAGTACCTATAGACAGGTCTTCCTGAAAATGGTACTTTATTAAAAACAACAAACAAACAAACAAACAAAACAGAAGTCGTACGACAAAGCCATTACGTTATTTCAGTTAAAGAGCAGTTATTATGTAGAATAGAATCCCATCTGAAGCCATAGCAATTTAAACCTATAAGATGAAGGACAACTTGAAAACTAAAAGTAATAAAATTGCACCTGATTGTGTAATTAATCAATTTAATAATTGAATTTTTAATTTATTCTTGTAAACGTGTGCGTTTTATTTATTTTTTTAATCAGGAAAATGTTGGTGCGAATGCTGTGGGGCCTACGTGAAGAAGCTGGCGGTGGTCTATGCCAAAGACTTTCTGACGCGCGCTATGGCGTACGCACAAAAGCACGAAGATGAGATACTGCAGGAGACGGGAGAGATCGGGCGGATCGTGGAGGAGCGAGTCGAAGGAGCGGTCGGAGAAATCGTCGAGGAACAGATCAAGGACTTTTTCACGGGAGAAGACGAAGACAAAGAATCAACGGCACTGAAAAAATCCGAACCAGAACTGAGCTATGGCACCTCATAACAATCACAAAACTGTAGCAAAAAAGAAAAATGAGTGTGACGGAGCCGAAAGTATTACATGTGCAGCTTGAACGTTTAAAGCTTTTACAGCCTTCCAGAAAAAAAAACTCGTTTTTGCCCTTAGACTACTTATGATGGCTGTGCCTGTACAATTTGAAGATGTTTGAAAAATGCACAAACTACAACCTGCAGTTTAGTCTGTGAGTCAGATCCACTGAACTGACTCAGTTCAGAAGCCTTGTGTAAGTGTTCATCTATTTGGTGGATGAATGCTTACCTGCATGGCACTTGTGGTGCATAAGATTTGGCATGTTCAAGAATGTATGTAGTACACATTTTGAATTCGTAAAAAAAAAATCACATTTAGTCTGGCTTCCAGACGCAAGAGATTATCCTATTTCCCAGAGAAATTAGGCCTACTCTTATCAGTTAACTGTTTTGAACTAAGACTAGTTTTCTGAGGCAGAGTTCTTACGTGCGACTGCCGTCGTATATAAAGCGGTTGCCCAGTCGCACCCGCACTGCTACTCGGGGGAGAAAGAGTCGCATGGTCTGGAATCGAGACTATTTCACATTATGCGTGAACCCCAAATTAGACTAAAACTGAGTTTCTATGTAGGTTTTATAAACACAACAAAAAAGTAACTACCCCCCTTTTCAACATACCATAACTTTTTAACAAAACAAGTTTGTGCAAAATAATTTGGCAAGAGTGTTCCTACACTCATTGACTAACTTCTGTGTGAAAATGTGATTGGTCTTTTGGGTCATGCATGAATGAGCATGTAAAGGTGAAAATGCCACTTTTCAAAAGTCACACGAGTCATCTCTTATGCCAAAATAATGGTAAATAATGACATTTTTCCTTTATTTATCAAGTGTGCTCACTCAACCATGTCATGGTTACAACCTCTTATGTTCGTACAACACGTAAAGATACATTTTGCTGAAAAAATTCGGATTTAAATTTTTTGCAGTAAATCTAATGGATTTTACAATTTCAAAATCGAGAAGGGGTGGACATTTTTAAATTGCGCTCACCGAAGCGTAAAATATTCAAAAAGTGTCAAAGGAGGTATGAGAGGATCAAACGATAGATGATTAATATAAATAGCGATTAATCATTCACCAGAAGCAGAATTTGTCAAAATCCTGCATCAAACCCCCCCAAAATGACCCTTGTGACTTTTGAAAAGTGACTTTTTGCATTTAATATGTGCTCACTCATGCATGACTTGACGGACCAATTACATTTTCCCACAGAATTTAGTCAATTAGTGCAGGAACATCCTTGCCAAATTATTAAGCTCAACACCGTTCTTTTTTTAAGTTATAGTATTTTGAAAAAGGGGTTAGTTACTTTTTATGTTGTGTTTAATTGCCCAAAGGTTTTCACGTGGTATTTTCTTTTATACACCAGTATTTACATAATTGTATGCACCACAAATAGTATCCTTTTAAATAGCGCTGTAAGAATGAAAAACATGACAGTAATTTGATTTGTTATTGCACTTTTACAAAGCCAGTGGAGGAACATCCCAGGTAAATTACTGTACTCGTAAACTGGTAGATTTATGGCCTATTAGTATTTCCCTACAAGTTTGAAGTTTTCATGGGAGGGTTTTTTGTGAAATAGGGACAAAAACATGTATATTTGCATTTGTAAAATTAAATTAAATCACAATAAGAATGAGATCATTTAGTATTCTTGAAATACAGTGGTATGGTCGTGGTGGTGGTGTCAGAAGAAGTGGTGGTTGGTGGTAGTTGCAGCAGTGGTGGCGGTATAAGTGTATAATGAACTTAAATTTTTAACGTGATAGACTCCCAACTCAAAAGATAAAAATTATTCATGCGGTTATGTGGTCTATATAACTATTATGATACGAAAACAATCAGTTCCCACACTTGTTTGACAAAGAAACAATTAAAAACGGACATTCCACTATGACTGATTATTTATTGATTTTTCTCTGTGTGTTCTATCATTTGATATCGTTTGTAAATGGATGAGTTCATCACTCTAATTTTATGTTATGTCTGAACCTGGTAATGCGTGTATATATATATATATATATATATATATATATATATATATATATATATGTGTGTGTGTGTGTGTGTGTGTGTGTGTGTGTGTGTGTGCGCGTGTGTGTGTGTGTGTGTGTGTGTGTGTGTGTGTGTGTGTGTGTGTGTGTGTGTGTGTGTGTGTGTGTGTGTGTGTGTGTGTGTGTGTGTGTGTGCGTACGCGCGTATTTATGTGTATACATCGTGTGTCTTTACGTGTATGTGTGTACGTGTGCATGTGTGTATGTGTGTATGTGTGTTTTATCTGTTTTGTTTGTGTCACTATGTGTATGTTTGTGTTTATGTGTATGTGTGTGTTTATGCATGCGCGTGTGTGCGTGTGTGTGTGCGTGCGTGCGTGTGTGTATGTATGTATGTATGTGTGCGTGCGTGTGTGTGCGCGCGTGTGTGTGTGTGTGTGTGTGTGTGTGTGTGTGTGTGTGTGTGTGTGTGTGTGTGTGTGTGTGTGTGTGTGTGTGTGTGTGTGTGTGTGTGTGTGTGTGTGTGTGTGTGTGTGTGTGTGTGTGTGTGTGTGTGTGTGTGTGTGTGTTTTCTCCGTGTGTTCTTCTTCCCCTTCTCCGTCCATATCCAGTTCTCCTAGGCCAATCTTTTTCGCCGCTGCCTGTACGACCTCCTGGACGATTCCTTGTATTTCCCCTTCGATTTCCGGGTCACCAACGACCTGATCCAGCGCTTCAGACTCCTTCGATTCCATGTACTTCAAACCGGGCACTAAAATATCGGCTTTTAACATGCACTTTAACTTCTCATAGTGTGTTTTACTCACAGCCTTCACTGTACAGATAAAAGAGACAAGAAAACAACATTTAAATAACCATAAATTTGGGTTAATAAAGGTAACAGGTTAAATGTATATAAACTCCGGCGTTAAATGTAACACCAATCAATCATAAGTGGTCAGGGGCGTAGAAAGCAGAGGATGAGGGTTAGCAGTCCCATACAATTTCAGGTAGCGTGAGTGGAATAAACAATATGATAGCTTACTGATACTCATAATAAGCAATGATTCAATGATAGAAAGGATTACATTATATAATAATAATTATGAAATGAAGGAGAAGAAGAAGAAGAAGAAGAAAGAAGAAGAAGAAGAAGAAGAAGAAGAAGAAGGAAGAAGAAGAAGAAGAAAAGAAGAAAAGAAAGAAGAAGAAGAAGCAAGAAGAAGAAGAAAAGGAGGAGGAGGAGAAGGGAGGAGGAGGAGGAGGAGGAGAGAGGAGGAGGAAGGCGAGGAGGAGGAGGAGAAAGGTAAAAAATGTAAAAATAGTAATTAACCAGTTTGTAAAATTGTTTAGATACTAAATCAATTAGTAATGGTGTTAGATTTTTTGAGGGCAGGGGAGGCAAATTCCATACCCTTTTCCAAGTTTTAATTACACTGAAATAAACTGAAGCTGAACTGAACTGAAAATGTTTTCCTTTATAAACACATAATTCTTGTCGCATTTTTTTTTTGGGCTTAACAAAATTGTCATTGTAGCACAACTTGTGTCTTGTGTGGGTGTGGTTCGTAGAATAAAGTGTGCTGTGCTTTTCACACAATCAACTTTGCATATACATGTATATATGTATGTGTGTGTGTGTGTGTGTGTGTGTGTGTGTGTGTGTTGTATGTAATTATGTGATAGTGTTGTGTGGTTTGTGTGTGTGTGTTTTGTGTGTGTAGTGTGGTGTTGTGTGTGTCTGTGTGGTGTGTGTGTACGTGTGTGTGTGTGTTGTGTGTGTGTGTGTGTGTTGTGTGTGTGTGTGTGTGTGTGTGTGTGTGTGTGTGTGCTGTGTGTGTGTGTGTGTGTGTGCTGCTGTTGTGTGTGTGTGTGTGTGTGTGTGGGTGTGTGTGTGTGTTTTGTGTGTGTGTGTGTGTTGTGTGTGTGTGTGTTGTGTGTGTGTGTGTGTGTCGTGTTGGGGTGGTTGATGTGGTGGTCCTTTGGGGTTACTGTGATTATCTTTCTAGTGCTGTGTCTGATTATGTTGATGTTTTCACATCTTATTTAGCTAAATAGAATGGGGGCGGCGAGGGGTTAACTGCATAATTAGTTATTTTGTCTTTTAAATAAGTTCTATGTTTTGTGTGCAGATTAACGTAGGCTGAAGAAAGCTCAGGTCCATGATAACAAAGTGCTTGACCCACTAATTTTATTTACGTTGTTTTGTAATTACTACCGTATTTCGGTGTGTTCTAATGGATTTCCCCCTTCTACTTCACTTTATTTTCAAATTTATATTTAAAAATGATAATCTTACTCACGCTACTAGTAGATAATATCCTTAAACACCTGAGTAGTGTGTATATGGGCACACTTCTATGGGGTAGTGAATAAGTATTACGTGTTGTAATTATAAATCCATGATTAAATACCGACAAATGTACACAAGTTCACAATCGATCGAAAACACACACCAGCGAAGATTTTTCTTTTCAAGAAAATGTTTGTCTTTATTCAGAATCAAATGCAAAATTACAAAATACTGTGTGGCATTTTCCTCACAAAATGTACACATTTATGTGAAAAGGGAATATAAAAAAAAAAACGAGATCGGTCGCAGTAAATCATGATCAGCGACCTCTATCGATGGTTTTTTGCAACCCCGGAACATAACTTTTTCTACATGTATTCCAATGTATTGATGCTTCTTCAGCTAGTGATTAGAGGCGTCGATCCCAAGGGGTGATGGAGGGGGAAGGAGTATAAAGAAACAACATGTCTGCCCCCCCCCCAATATTCTGGAGGTAATAATAAGAAATTGTTGGTAAAGAAAACACACCAAACATTAAACGGCAGTGGCATGATTGTAGAAATTTAAAAAAAAAATGCATTTAGAACCAAACTGGTTGAAGGATATACCAGTCTTTGCACCAGCTAAGGTTTATCCGCTAGTTGGAAGTATCTGTCTTGAATTTGCATAGGTAAGAAGAATCAAGCATGAACATACCAGAACTGAATTTGTACCGAACCCCGAGAGAAATTATCCCTTAGAAAGCTATACAACAAATTTGTCTGTCACAAGGAATAATGATGGTAGTACTTTTAAAAGGAGTCAACTTTTGACAATACCAACGTTTTACAGTATAAACGCTATATGAATCCAAAATAGTTTTACCCCAAGTTGAGGACTATCCCCAATCATGTCATTTACCTTTCACAATAAGTTGACATTAACCACATAAAATGATGGATGCGCCATTTCTCCTCTTTTGCCCAGCGCTCCGCTAATTGAACAAAAGACTTTTACCCTGTTTACATGAGCTTTCTGCATACGAAGAAGGGGCACTTAGTAGATGAAAAGCACTGACACAGAATTTGACTTGTGAAATTCACAAAGTGTCTGTCAAGTTGTGCTGTCCTTAATCTTTAAAGACAGGCCCATATGTTTAAGAATAAGATGAATTTACGCAGCTCAACGGTACAATTTCAATGAATTTATTTCTTATACTATGCTATTGCTGTGGATTTGGTTTACACGATTCTAGACTGAGAAAATTTATGGGAAATTTTACATGTTCTTTAAAAGACCAATTCCATGTTCATGAACTTATTATCTGACCTAAATAGTAAACTGATAATTAAAAAAAGGCCATTGAAATTATACATTGATCTCGCACTATAGGCGGAGATGTGTATTTATAAGGTGAAAACGTTGCACTTTCTCATTGTAGAAGGGAATAGTCCTGCAATACACTCCCCATTTTGTTTATGTACATTCCGTGCTCCAAAATATGTAAACTTGTAATTTGGCGGGAAGAACCCGATCTAAATCCTACCATTTTTATATGTTTGTATGTGTGTATGTGTATGTGTGTGTGAATGTGTATGTGTGAATGTGTGTGTTTGATAGTGTATGTGTGAATGTGTGTGTGTGTGTTTGCATTATGTTTGTGTGAATGTGTATGTGTGTGTGTGTGTGTGTGTGTGTGTGTGTGTGTGTGTGTGTGTGTGTGTGTGTGTGTGTGTGTGTGTGTGTGTGTGTGTGTGTGTGTGTGTGTGTGTGTGTGTGTGTGTGTGTGTGTGTGTGTGTGTGTGTGTGTGTGTGTGTGTGTATGTGTGTGTGTGTGTGTGTGTGTGTGTGTGTGTGTTTTGATACATTTTTTCTTTGCATCTTATTAACATTTCCATGCATAGATGGAAGGAACATCTATGATTTTAATCAAAACGCAGGTTTGCCTCAAAATTAATAATGTGTAATTACACCGACGTACTTGCAGACTCTTGCGCGGGTGTTCATCATGTATGTCATGGGAATTTTTTTTTACAATTTATAGCTGTGTACCATTTCATAAACATGAGAACTTTTATGCATAAGTTTCATGCAGAAAATTATTCATAGACCAATACATGATTACTGAAATTATATTACTGAACTGTCTCAGTTTACTGAGCTTCTCACGGAGACTAACACAGCTAGTGTTAGGTGCAGTTTTCAATTCTGGGTTAATAATCTTCAGATTTCACAGACACGTCCTTCATAATAGAAGATTATTATAAATAGGCCTATATCACCTATCCTGTAATTTTTGGGAGACCACGCAGATTTAGTGAAAATCTGGACGGTTAAACTTCAAAATTTGCAAAGCGACGGCCCGTGCTTTTACGACAAATTCGTTAGTGGTGTCCAGCGCGGCCTTTCGCGGCCAGCTAGCTGAAGGTCATGCAGCATTCAACAGCTGACCATGTACTCAGCCACTGACCGCAGCGCTCAGCTGGTGATCCAAACGCCTATCTGAGCAAAATTTGAACTCACGGAACCAATATTCTGGTAGCATATCGTTATTAATTTTTCTCATAAAACAATGAGTTCATGACATATGTATCTTAAACTTCAACACACAATTTGTAAGTACTTAACTGCCATTTGGTAATGATTATGAATGGAAGTGGTGGTCTTGCAAATCCTGAACACAATCTTTAAATCGAATCAGCGCCAGAACATTTCCCCCTGACGGAGGGAATGAGGCATGGAGAGAGTGTAAGGGGTTTACGAGGATGGGTGTATTATTGCCATTCAAACCGCACTTAAGTTTGGAGTTTTCAACGGCTAATGTAATATAACAAACTACATTATTGATATGATCGACATTGACCCCACCCCCTAAGAAATAAAGTATATTCCGTAATGGAGTGTAAGGTAAACCCCTGAAATTCCAGGAGTATTTGTTTCCCCAGTCCCTCTCCCCGTCTGACTTCATCGCGACTTCCATCGTCATTGGGGTTAATAATGTCATAAGTAGGGTTTTATTGTTAACATGCAAATATTTCTATCGTGTCAACAGACGGTGCCAGCAATAAAGTGGCCCACTTTGTGAATCACAGATGCAAGTATTTCAAAAACCATACGGAACTGAATAAAAGGGTGAAAAATAAAATGTATAGCTATACATACAAAGTTTGCTATCAGTTCTACACGATCTGAAGGTAATATTTTAATAGGTACAAATGGCGAATACATGCGTGTTTGGTTAATGCTGACGCCCAAACAGCAAAACAGGTAAGATAATTAAACTTAACACTTGGTTATTGTGTTTTTGTTTTTGGTATATGTCCATTAACGTTATTTGGCGTAGTTTACACAATTTGTTAAGACGAATCAGCCCCGAAAATTAAACTGACAACGACCAAAGTTATGATGGTTTTCAGACAAACAGAAGGGGCTGAACGCATGATGTCATATAATATTCACAGGAATTATGTACGTGTGCATAATCGTGCTACATGTAGTTGTCCGATAATTATGAACTGTTTTATAAATGTCAAATTTGGAGTGGTATTGTATTAGAGTTTTTAAGCTTTTTTTTCATCGGAATCGTCACTGTAAAGCACAAGTGTATGTGAATATTTCAGCATCATGAAGCCATTACATGGCAGGCACACAAAGTGTGAATAAGATCGCCTACCTTCCAACTGTCAGTTTTGTATATTCAAATTTCTCAGTTTACGCACAAATTTGAACATTTGAATCGAGAAAAAGACCAATGAATACGTTGTTGTTATTGCTGTAGTTTTATCTATGAGTATATAGGGCTACGGCAAACGGATACTCCTCTAGCACTGAGCAGCAAAACTCTGCCAAGTTCAAAGGATAGTTTCATTGGATTTCTCTTCATTTTATTCATTTTGAATTTTCAGCAAAAAATGTAAATGCAAGGTCTATAATATCATACAGTCACTTGTCCTATATTACGCCATTATACACACTAAGAAAAATAGATTCAGCTTTGTACCTTTAGTAATGTCACACTGGCAGCACCTTTACGGGTGCAACTTTGCACCTTTCACACTAGGTGCACCTTTTAAGGTGTGACATTGATCTGCAGTGCAAACTTGAACCTATTTTTCTTAGTGTGTACAGGTATACCTGAAGCCAATGAATAAAATAAATCACACACAATGATTTCATTTCATTTAGAACTGAATTTAAAGGCATTCTTCTTAGTTCTAATACCATATGATTAGTTTACTTACATGGTTTATTTATATGCGTATGTGTGCGCGCGCGCACGCGCGCGCGTGTGTGTGTGTGTTTGCGTGTGTGTGTGTGTGTGTGTGTGTGTGTGTGTGTGTGTGTGTGTGTGTGTGTGTGTGTGTGTGTGTGTGTGTGTGTGTGTGTGTCTGGTGTCTGTGTAGATGTATTTGCACGCGCTGGTAGGTGTAATTTACTGTGGTAATCATTTGGGCATATTCTGTACGCCGTGCCATTTCTGTTGATACAAGTTGCACTCATAACCAAGGAAGTTTGCTACGTCTCTCTATAACTCTTTTCAGCATTAATATGCACATTCCTGTATATGATTATGATGCACCAGAGTGCATTCTCTTCAATAAACAAATGGCTTGATTTTTAAATGGTACTATTTCAAAACGATACTCTTCCACGTCACTTATGAGGTGTGTTTCTCTTGGAAGATTTCTGCAAGTTTCTCTTTCTTTTATATTTCCTCGAAGATTTTGCTGGCAAGCCTGCTAAAGATCGGCAGACAAAATGGCGGGCAGATCGACAAAACGGCGGGCCAAGAAGGGTGACTAAGGGTGGCGGCATGACGGTTCAATATCCTGAATCCTAATCCTCTTTATAACGCCGTGGCTCCTCCTTATAGGATTGGTCTTAGTTATCCTCCGTACCGATACGTAAGTTAATTTCTGTATTCATTTCATTTTTTCGCTACACGCACACGCGCGTGCACACACACAGTACACACACACACACACACACACACACACACACACACACACACACACACACACACACACACACACACACACACACACACACACACACACACACACACGCACACACACACGGACATACACACACACACACACAATTACACACATACACACACATTATTTTTTTCTTTATTTGTCCTTCAGTGTAGTTTGTAAAATTCATTTGTAATCTTGTTGTTTTTGTCGATCGTTGTTGTGTACATTGTGTATGCTTTATGTATTTTTTATCTGGGAGTTTGTACTCACGGCCTCTCTGAAAAACAGCCTTTCTTGTAGTCCAGTCAAAATAGCATTTTACCCACCACTAATTGCAACAGAATTGTTTTAACTGTCATGAATATCAGTGAAGTCTCCTAATCACCATACTAAAAGTCTCCAAAAATCCAAGCATGGGAAAGTGTTCTAATTTGCATAATATGCAAATTAGCTTTCACTGTACAAGAATTTCCTATTTTCATCAAAGTTTGCAGCAAAAATGTCTAATTGAAAGAAATATATTGCCAAAATAGATGTATTTACCATCAGTGAACATGAAAGGCGCATTTCCAAATAAACAACTGTAACTTAATTAGCATAATATGCAAATCAGTATCAATCCTGAAGAAAAAATCCATATATAATTTACATTTAATATGCATTTAGCCACAGAATTCAAACAAAAAATATCTAAGTC
>JZLH01S0349418.1:0-11407 GCA_001188425.1 Eucidaris tribuloides
CTTTGGGTTCACGAACTTTTAATTCATTTTTAGATGAACAAACCTCGTGGTGTAGGAAAAGTGTGGACCTATATGATCTGAAATTGCAAACCAATACAAAATCGATAACACACAAGTCTTTAGATTTTCGGGAAATCACCAAAATAAAACTTCCTCTTAGTTGTATTCGACAAAATTTGACACATTTGTAAAGGGTGTGAGCTGATGACGTACTTCTGTGGCGAAAGATAGGTCTTGTCTTATAACAAGTCACTGGACCAACAGTCAAGTATTTGAAACGATACTGCTTCTACTACTACTACTACTCCCGCTACTACTACTACTACTATTACTACTACTAATTTATCATCATCATCATCTAAAATTAAATAGCGCAGAACCTATAAAAAATATTCGAAAACGCTGCAACAGCTCCTGATATGCTTGAAGCATACATACATACATAAATAAATAAATAAATAAATACATACATACATACATACATATATACATACATGCATACACAGTTACAGTTACATAAACAGATTCGGCTTTAATCTAAATTTAGATTGAAAATGTGTATTTTAATTTCCTAATTTCTTGAGGTATACAGATCATTCCATAATCTCGGGGCTGCACATGCAAATGCACGGTCTCCTAAGGTTATATTTGTTTTATGGGAGGGTTTTGCAATAACACAATATCTTGAGATCTACGGAGGTTGTGGGAATGTGTATGAAATCTGGGTTAAAATTTGGGAAAATGTGATATTTCTGCTGATCTAAAAATCAGCGAGTTGACTCTTTGGTAGAGCGTCCGCCTCTCAATAGGGACATTGCGGGTTCCGGCTCGTGGTCGCGCTCGTACCAAAGACCTTTATAAAATGGTACCTACTGCCTCTAGCCTGGCGAGAGGGTATCTAGATGGTTTAGCGAGTTTTAACGCATGGGACTATCAAAGGGCAAACCCCAACTGTAGTCAACCGTCTTGCGCAGCCATGTGGCCAAGGGTTACTGAAACGCAGACAGGTACCACCCAGTGTTCCACTATGGGGAGCGGGACTAGTTTAACTTTATTAACTTCTGTTAATTGGCTCAATATCTGTAGAATGTTTCACATTAAGTTTGTTTGTTTTTGTTTTATTTATTTCAATACGGGATAAAAAAAACTCTGCTATTAGCCGTTAGACTGTTTTTCAGCAAGTCCGTATACACAATCATTAAAACAAAACAGAAAGATAACGTACGGAAAGTAAGTTCAACATAAACATAACTGAAATAAAACATAAAATACATAAATAATTAAATACATAAATAAAGTATAATCAAAAGATATTGACAGAAAAAAACAAACAAACAGGAGCACACATGCAGTGAAAACATTTCAGCGAACAATAATCTGCGATTCCTACCTTTTTTGTTGGCGCGCGATGATGAGGTTGAGATTAAATAATTACGGAGAGTGATGACGATGTGAGCAAAGAGTCGAAACGTCGAGCAAAGCTCTTTTCCACGCGACTTCTCTCTTTCGGCTAATCCCATACAATTAAGGGTCGCCGCAGCGAATATAATTTCTCCACCGCGATCGATTGTGTGATATCTCCTCTGTCACACCAATCATCCTCATCTCCTCTCTTACAACATCCATCATCTTCATTTTTGTCTACCTCTCTTCACCATTTCCAACATTTTTCTCCATAATATGTACTCTACATCTCTCCTTTGGACATGTCCAACATTTTTCTCCTTTGGACATGTCTAAACCACCGGAGTCTTCCCTCTCTTGCTTTATCCCGAAACCTTCCCACATTTGCTGTCCCTCTCACAAACTCATTCCGTATCCTGTCCCTTCTTGTCACTCCCAAAGAAAACCAAAACATCTTTAATTCTGCGACATCGAACTCTTCTGAGTACCTTTTTGTAATAAATACTGTCACAAGCCCTTTTCTGAAGCTTTCTGAAGCTTTTCTCAAGTTCTTTTCCACACTACACATTTTAAAAGAAATCACAATAACGGTGTTTCCCCCGTAAACCTCCTACTACCATTTTTATGAAAACTGTTTTTTGCTAAACGTTGGTACTTTTAATTCTTTGCATGCTGAATTCATTCTGAGGGAATTATGATAATTGTTCTTTTAATATTTTCTCTGAATTTTGCTTTTCTCATTGCTGTTTTAGAAATGTAACTTTTACTATAAATGTTAATGAAGCACACTAGCTATTTTTAGTGTGTCCTGTACAAAGGTGAAAAAGAAAAATTATTATTACGATTGTTCAATTTATTGTCCGAATGTGCACAGACGCAACATTAGCGCTCAAAGGGTTAACAACAACATCCCTTTGAGTTGAAATCTGTGGAAATGACTTACGTAGCGGCCGAGAGCGATGATGCACTGTGTGAATTGTGGGACGTTCTTGGATTCGTAGAGGTCGTTGACCTGGAAGACCTCTTGGTCCTTCAGCCCGTAGGTTTTGCAGCCGTTGATGAAAGCCTCGACGTTTGCTCTCTGAAAAATTGACAAGGTGGACTCATTAATCATGGTAATATGCGTAGTGTCCCTGCTCGAAAGAACACAGTGTCCCACAGTGTGTTCACATAGTCGGCTATGGGAATAGCCCGAATTTAACAGTGTGACGTTGATGTCACACTGTTGAGGTTTTCACAGAGTGTTCACATAGTGATGTTCTGTTCCACACTGTGAAATGACTCACAATGTTGAAACGCTCGAATTTAACACTGTGGAGAGATTTCACCCTGTGTTCACAATGCGTTCACACTGTGTTTCACATTTTGTTTCACACTGTGGGACACTGTGTTCTTTCCAGCAGGGGTAGGCATGCGAGTGTAACTTCGACTATAGTTGTGTGATTACAGAGTATACAGATCCGCCCACGATATTACTGTCTTGTCACCGTTTATTACAAGATACACAAGTGCTACATGATATTTGGTACTTCAGCATGATTCGAAAATACTATAATTATTAACCCATGTATACTGCGAAAACGGGAAGGTCAAATTGACGGTCAGTGAGACAGCAGATGATGATGGTTATCACACACCATTTTAATCTAAGGTGACACAAAAAAGGTAACAGAATATTGTCTCGGTGTTTAAATAACATGGTTAGAATATAACACTATATCTGGAATATTATTCAACGCATTGGATAGTAATTTAAGAGCACAGCTTTCGCAGCATATGAGAACGAGCAGAAAAACAAACCAAACCAACATATCGCTGGAATTATTTATACATTCGCGTATTCATTCATTCATTTATTATCATTTATACATTTATTTACATATTTATTTATGTGGTTATGTATATTTAGGAGAAAAGGACAGGTAAGATGTGGAGAGAAAAGAGAAAGAAAGAGGGAGAAGGAAAGGAAGAAGAAGAAGAAGAAGAAGAAGAAGAAGAAGAAGAAGAAGAAGAAGAAATCGGAAGAAGAAAAAGAAGAAGAAGAAGACGAAGAACAAGAAATCGGAAGAAGAAGAAGAATAGGAGGAGGAGAGAACAATAAGAAGTATACTATCACGTAGGTTTGACAATTTCAATTCTAAATACGGCTTCGGGATTGGGCTCCGACAGTATTAGATATAGGGCAGAAATATGATTAGGAGAAGTAAAAACAAATGCCTCAAGAAACCAAATGACTTGAAAATATATACATTGGCCGGAGTGTATATTCAGGCTGAAAGGAATTGTCTTGAATTTGTTTAGTTTGGAAGAAACTTGCATTGATTCATCCATTCTGAAACTAAGTCTGACCCTGACAGAAATTGAAACCATGGAAAGCTACATTACAAATAAAATTTGATCGTCATATTGTTTTCTGATAATGATTGCACACAACAAAAAAAGTCTTTCACTATGAAATTTTCATAGCAGATATACCTTGAACAGTATACTTGATTCTAGTTTCGTTGTGTCCTAAACGGAAGACTACTTCAAATCTTGTTATTTTCCTTAAACCAACACCTTTAATGACTTCTCGGGTTTGCCTCAATTTTGCACCTAAAGTTGACTTCGTTAGCAAGGCAGTAATCCTTACACATCATCAGTACGTTAACACTACACAATATATTCGGGGAAAGTACGGAGAAAGTGTCGCTAAGATAAGTACGAAGGTTGTCGTACAATTATCACCAAACTATGAACACCATATAGACAAATAATTCTTACAATGTCGCCTTTTCCATGCATTTGTTGGTTTATTTCAGACAAACATAATAATATACGAAACTATATTGCATGCATATTGTTTCCTTTTAGCAAGCAGCGCGGCTACTGACTTGGTTGTCATGGTAACATGCCATTTTCTTACCTGCTTAAAGACCGCTGAAGAGGCCTCACACTTTTTCACGGCTCCGGGGCAGAATTTGTTAACGAGTCTATGTGGAAATATATACAGGGTACACGATAGGTATATAGCAGAGAGGCAAGACAAGAGAGATGTTATAAATAGATCACGCGCCATTAATATTTCAGATCCAATATTTAATCACAACGTAGCACTTTTCATGTGTCGGCCGATTTCTTCCTTCCTTCAGAAAAGGGAAGTTAATTCAATACTAAAATGAGCCGCCTTGCAGCTTTCTTTTGTTTTGCAACCACTTATCAGGATTGTGAAGTTTAACAACAAAAACGCTAATTTTTAGGATCATAATAGCGCTGAGGTGATCTATTTATAAATGGGCTGACAGGAACATTATAGGATGATGTTATTGACGAGTATATAATGAACGCTAATATTACAACCGCATTAATTGAGTAAAGGAGCTAGGAGAGAATGAAAGAGTTATTATCACAGAGGCTACATTGATACGTATAACCGATTCTGCAGTTAAAATATTTGTCTAGAAATTAGGAAACTACAAGAAAATAAAATGAACGGTATTAATAAATCCATAAAAGATTACATATTAATCTACATATGAAATTGAAAATCCCGTACTATATCAGGGTATATTCGCTATAGGTAGTTATGGTTTGGTGTTAGTTTGTCATGTAAAGAGATGCAAGGTGAATGGTGAAGTAGCAAGCCGAAATCAACTATCGTAAGTGTTAATCAATTCTAATAAAAAATATCACAGATCGTATGCACAAGCGTGATGTGATATATATAAACTGCTTCCAGTTCTAAGTTTTTAGCATCAAAATGTTTGTCTTGTTTATCCAACCAGGTGATTCTTACGGCCAAAGAAACATAATTCAGTTTAAAAATATATAGATGTGTAAGAAAAAAAACCTAAAAATAACTCACCACGGAATTCAAACATATATGCTGGATTACAGCTTGCTAAGTGAACACATTATTTTTTTTATTACGTGCTAATTTATGTTATAAATGATATGCATAAATATACGTGTATGTATATTCTCACTCATCCAGGTAGTAGATAATGAACTTGGAACTTAAGTCTCGTCAACTGGACTTACTTGTTTGTTGAAAAGCGACGTTTCACGTCCTATCCGGGACGCTTCATTAGGCCTGATGAAGCGTCCCGAATAGGATGTGAAACGTCGCTTTTCAACAAACAAGTAAGTCCCGTTGACGAGATTTAAGTTTCAAGTTCACAATGCATAAATATGGTTTTGACACCACGCCCCCTCCAAAATTAGACTTTTAGTTAACTCTAAAGTTTGAAGTATATTTATGCCATATATTTCTATGTAGTGCTTCATTCTGTATGAAATTTTCTGTTAGTTTAATTATTTTCTTTAGGAACTCGATGCATATCAATGCATATCGACATCAATTGGTGAGCCTAAAGTTATATCTATTATCAATTAGCTGCGTTTACTTGACCATTATCTCACATTAACCAAATATATTTCCACCACCTTAATTAAAACGTGACTTAATTATGGGATATATTTCTGATTCAATTGGCTTCATATATCTGTGAAGTGTTTATTTGTCAGCAGAGTCATGGTCAAAAGGTGAGCTTCTGCACAAATCTGTCCCAAGTTAGTTTGTGTTACTGTTAGTGCAATCAAGCCATTTATACCAACATGCTACGTATTAGAACATAAAACACGTGACATTAAGTTACTCACTCGTGAACTGCATGCGATGCCATGAACTTACCCTCGAAAAGGGGTTTTTTGATGCATTTTCTACTTTGGTTACTGCGCCTGGCCGAAATTTGTTTATTAACCTGTAAAGTGTAGGGAAATTCCGGATGCACAAAATCGGGCAAAAACGGCAACAGGCGTGACATATCATGAAAACAACAATAACAACGGTAGCAGTAACAACGATTAGTACATAAAATATGCTTAAATATCCTTAAACATCATTCACTTGAGTCTTCACTATGAGGTATTTTTTAGAAAGGAGAAATTGTGGAAGAAATTCGATTTTATTTATCGCTGAATGTACGAATATCTGTTAAAAATAATGACAGTTTATCCAAATCATTGTTTCCGACAACATGGCGAACACATGACGACACCGTGGCTCAAAACTTGTTCAGAGGCTGCACGACGACGCTACAGTTTGTGGAGTCACGAGAGCTTCTTTATTAACAAGCTGAACCAGGTGACGTCATCACTTTGGTTCTGAGTTGCCAATTGTTACCGAATGCACAGGGTTTTGTTCTCTACTGGTAAAATTTAGGTTTAACATCAATGTACAAATATGAGATGTAGCGTGAATTTCCTACATTTTTTCTTGATGTTTTAAGTAATAGTTTTAATGCAAATGACACGCAAATTCTTTGGGTGTTTGAATTTACATTATGTATGAAATTTATCCTCCGGTGTCACATTTCAAAAACTGGGGTGTTAAATTTCAACATAGCGGGTTTCATTTAAAACACCAAACGATGTATTTCGAACACATACCTTAAACAACAAGGGATTGAAGATAAACACCATAATCTGGCATTGGGTGGTAAGTTTAACATCCCAATTTTGGTAGTATAGATCTGATTTACCCCAATTTTCGCAATTACTTTTCAGTCAATAAAAAATATTTGACATACCATAAAAGAAATGCTCAAATACAAAACAGTTGGTGTTTTACTTTCTTAAATATTTGGTGATTCCCTTTTTTTGACAATCTCTGGGTGAACGTGTGCGATGCTCCAAAAGAAATCAAACACTTCGACATATACAGTGATTGCTCATGCGCAGTTAACGCTTAACGTACTGCAAGTGAATATATTAATAACACTCATTAATAAACATGACATAGCACAAACTTATCATGTGTCCTTAATAACACAGTATGCAAACCTTTGATCAGGCAAATATTAGATAATCATCAAATCGAAATTAACTTAATTAAAGATAATGCTTCGGCGTTTTTGATATTTTGAAAAGTATCTTTGAATTCATACAATGAATAATTAGGTCTGAAATCTTGTAATGCATGCTTTAATGCGTTCCTTCACTTTAAAACAGAACATGAGAAAAGTCTGACAGACATAACCAACATATTATTTAACAGCATAAAACATTCATCAGACAAAATGATCAGTAATCAATGGAATAATTATGTTCCGTCCGTTGTTAAAGAAAAATAAAGTGAAACATCTATGGGCATTTAGATTATACAAACCAGAAAGAATTAGAAAATTGTTAAAGTTTAAACCAACGTGGTTAACTATTCAAGAGTTATGAACATCCAACATTTCATTTAATCCTTCTTATGGAGTATTCTCAATTTTTATGACAGCATGGGGAATTCCCCACCGTATATGTACACAATGTTCACTTTTCAAAGTTTCTTCAAAAATCCAATGTTCTCTTGCCCGCTGTTCAAATACAGTATGTCACATCAAAACTGATTCTGCATGCTTTCTGAAAGAATTAAGTCGGTCCCCTTAGCTGATATCTCAAAACGATGAAACACTGAATAATTGTGTACAAAACCAGTGGGGAATTCTCCATGCACACTAAGATTACGGCAGAGTTGCAAATTTAAACATCGACCATAAGGATTGAATGAAATGTTTAACATTCATTCGTCACTTTCGAATAGTAAGCCAAATTTGTTCAATGTTCAGACTTTCACAGTTATCTTCTTTTCACAGTTTTGCATCTCTAAATACACGTAGATGTGCGTAGATTGTCATTCTCCATTAAGTGGTCATTATCCAATTTTAAATATTCGATTGGTGTAAAACTGGCGTTATCAATGTTCCTGATATCATTCCAATATCTGAAGAATACCATTGGCTTCAAACTGAATAATCCAAGTACAGTAAGCAAATTAAAATAGAAGAAGGTGCTTCTTACTTGCAAAGAATGACTCCGTTTCTTAGGTCATCATAGCTATTGACTGTTTCTCCTGTGTGGAATTGGACGAAGTCCATGCACTGACGTTCCACCTCGGGGTCACGCTTTGCCTCGATCTGTCGAGAGAATAATAATATGAGGAAGGAAAGTTGGTCAATAGAGGCTTAACAGACACGAGTATTTGGGGATTAAGAATTCATCAGGTGTGACAAAAGTGAATATCTCTGTTTTCTGTGTGAATTACCACACAAACTTGTATCTGTTTTGTTTAAGTTATTATGCCTTTGTAACCATTTTTTGTGGGCCGTCATTATACTTGGAATGAAACAATGAACGTGGTCCTACTGTGTATTTTGATTTAAGTGGAATAAAAATAACGAAGTAACAAGTAATTCTTATTGTGTCAGTGTTTGGTTTTTCAAAATACTACTTTTGTTTTAAAGACACCATATGGCATTGTTGAAGCCCCATTCAAAAAAGTTGTCATCTGACATATCTGACAGTGTTTGAATGGACAATAAACACCCTAGAACACAAAACTTTAGACAGTTATGCTATTACCAGTAAAATATGTAAAAATAAAAATCGGCACATGAATTATTCTCAGCTGAGAAAAATTCTGCCACACACCACTCTATGGGGGAAAACTAGATTGGTTGCTCAATGATTTTCACTTTTTTAAAAGCAATTAATGATAATTTTGAACTGCAGTTTTTTCAAGGCTTCATTTTTAGACTTTACCAGAGACACTGGTAGCATAAAGAATCATGAAGCTCAGATTTTTTAACTGGAAACATTGTTATACGATGCCTTTAAATAATCATCCAGAGAAGATGAACCAACTGCATTTTACGTCTCATCATCCGAGTGGGGAGAAGGACTTGATATATTTTTAATTATTCTATTGAGCAAAAACGAAAACGAAAATTATCTCGTTCGATGCCCGATATCCGTGTAACCTTACATATCTCAATGTGGTTTCATTACGAACCTGTGTACAGCTGGCGGATTGCCATTCGCATAGACGCGGCTACCATGTCTATATATGGTGTGCTCCCTATACGCGGGTTGGAGGCTCGTTTTACCTACAACATACCAGGCCAATCATAATTGCTTTACTCCAGGTCACCGAGGGTAAATTGTACGAAATCGTCGTCGTTGACGTTGTTGTTATTGTTATTGTTATCGTAATGTTCTGGGAATGGAAGGAATGTTTTTGTTGTTCATGTTGTAGGGCCTACATACTGCTCATGTTTTAATAGTTGATGAAATACAGGCAGTGGTAACAACTGTTGGTTTTCAAACACCTTTTTAATTGATAATAATAACAAAAAAATCCAATAATAATTCTGCTCCATGAATATACTATGAAAATGAAAAAAGAAAACTTTCATCGGTTGGTGATTATCCACCAATAAATTCTTGCTTCAAACGTCCATAATATTTGGGTGGCTACGTTTCCCCACTTCTGTATACCTTTTCATGCCGAATCATTCCTTGACAACACAACTGCCTCTTGGATGGAGCTTAAAGTCCTCCCTGACAAACCTATTCGGTGATGCCATAGTACAGATGCGAATATTAGTATTAAAGATTATTATTATTATTATTATTATTATTATTATTATTATTATTATTATTATTATTATTATTATTATTATTATGATGATGATGATGATGATGACACTACTACTACTTCTACTAATAACAATAATAATAATATGACAACAGTGATACACGCAAGTATTCATTAACACTTTCTCGACCATTAGGCTGCATGTGAGTGACAGTGAAGAAGTAAAATGAAATGAAATGAAATATATAACATTAGTGGTTGATTATCAACAGACCACAATGAAACACAAATTCATAACATATTTTAGAATATCGACTTCATGTTCTAAAAACTAAAAACGTCCTTCATACTGGATTTAGTTCACCTGTATTTTAGACATTTTTCATCTTACTCTTTATCAATGATGAAATGCACTCTATTGTAGGAGATACTAGTACACAGAGTTGGTTGACGATGCTGGTTTACAGTAGAACAGCTAGACATGTGTATTCGGTGTCATACAAACTTCCCTTATGATACAAGAGGTCAGTACCCGATACAATCATATCATAGGTGATCTTAGCTTTGGGCTACCATGAATAGTACCATCATAATTTATCAACGTCCCAATTACTACGGGCCAATGTAATCGTTATCGTAAAAGAATACAAACGACATTCATCCGTGCACCAGTCGTGAGTTATGTTCCACTACCATCTGCGATGATACATGTTTTCTTCGTCATCGTTGATACATTTTGTTAGTTCTACTGAACGCGAACACGACCCAAAATTGCTTTGATTATTTATGTCCCACGCTCTTATACTAGTCTAGGCGATCGGTGCGAAAATTGTTCAGATGATGATAAAAGCATGAAAATTGGTACACATGTACTTCACATCATTCTAAACATTTTCAGAGGTGGAGCCAACGCAAATTGAGCATAGCTTAGCAATGGTTGCTAAGTAACATATTTTCCATAACAACCAACATGGAAGATACCTGCAGACCAGTTTTACCGAACAATTTTAATGTGTTTCAATATCTGCAGCTTCACTCTTCATATCAACACCACTCTGGAGCAATCGTAATGTACCATTCATAGAAACAGTTGCTAGGCAACATATTTTTCTTGGCAACCAAGCAAATTTGGTGTTTGCAGACCAATTTTACTTAACATTGTAACCTATTTCATTACATATTGCATTGCTATCGTAACTGGTTTTATACACGCCAGGAATGTAGCTCAGTTTTTAAGATAATTTCGGAGAAACTGAGATTTGAGAGCCACAACATATTACACACAACCATATCAAACTAAAGGGAATGGAAAGATCCAACTGAAAGAAAGAGTCTCAGTCATTACATCATCCATTGAGAAAGATGGAAATGATAGGCCTAATGAGAAGAAAGATGGGGTGATTACAAACGGATGACAAAAAAACTCGGTTAGTGGGTATGGAATGCACTCCTTTGAATTTGGAAATCATGGAGACGAGCTGAGTGGCTCACCACAATACAATCAAGAGAGTATGAAATAGTGTGAACGAGCGACTCCGCGCCAACATCAAACCAATAATATCAAACTAATAATAATAATGCTCAACGAACAAGCACATC
>JZLH01S0349418.1:12824-29982 GCA_001188425.1 Eucidaris tribuloides
GTTTGAATTTAGTGGATCCCATATGCCGGGATTGTTCTCATTATGTACACAGCTTGCTGCTATGGTAAATAGGTCACTAAGCAATTAAATGAATTACGTTATTTGTCAATAATTATTAACACCGATCGATGACAATCTGTACAAATACCCGAATACATCTCTGCTGCAATTGCTAGGTTGAAACATTTTACAAATAAACAATTAAGATATGAGTAATTTTACAATACTGGGGAGGGGAAGTGTGACATCAGACTGAAAAATATAAATTCCTTTATAAAATGCTCTGAACACACTGAGTAATCAATAAACATTAATGAGAGATCCATATAACCAGAGGAGACAGTTCAAACGGTCTTGAACGATATGAACATAATTTAATTTTTTTCTTGCATATGAGTTTCTATTGGCATTTTTATGCTTGGTGTCCACCATAACAAATGTTCCATGAGTTAGAGAATTAGCTTATTTTCTTCATGCAAAAGTTCAACACCTCCAAGTTTTAGTTTGTGGTTACTTACGACTATATCCTGCCAGTTAAACATGGCTGTGTTCATTTCTTCACGAATTTCTCCTACCTCTGAAAATGCATGGAATATTTGTTACACAGTGTCCAAACGTGGAAACCAAAATGAAAATGGCTGCCACAGTTTTAAAAATCTATATTTGGATTGATTTTATTCATCTGTTTTAAAGACCTTTGTGCTATAAATTTCTGTATATGAAAATTTTATGGCAGATGATAAAATTAACAGAACTATTACCCGTGAAAAACGCCGGCGGAACACGTGTAACGATGGACACCAAAAATTTCCCCTAATTTCAAGTACCCAGAATCTATTAGTTTTAGTAGATTTTGAAAGCAATTTTGCGTTGTTTATTGTTTATTCAAGGAATTCTTCAAATTGAAGAAGTTTTACTAAGTTATCTCATTTGCTAGTCCATATTCTAGCCCTGCTGTGGAACATTTGTTACCAGAAAACAAGGTGGACACCAAAAGTAACGCGTGTTCCACTTTTGGAAAATCTGAAATTTGAAACCTTTAGTTACAATGTATGTGCTATTTTTTTTTGCTATTCCCTGCGTACCTGGGATGGTAGCAACATATTGACAACAAATGAGAAAAAATATATTTTGAAATATGTAGACAAGTTAGCACCGGATGTATACCCTGTTTGAGCATGTCACATTTTGGTGTCCTCAAATTGGCTATTTTTCAGATAAAAAGCCTTGTAAAATGAACACGACTTTGTCTTTAGGCCTAATTTTATTATACTATCTTTACATCATAGGAAAAGGATACCCATAAAAAAATTAGCACATTTGACCTTTAAATATTTGAAATATGACATGTTCAAAACTCTGTTGGATAAATCTCTCCACTCTCATAAAAATGACTCATATTACTTTATGGTATATCACCGTTGCCTACAACAAACAAATACTTTTGCTATTGACGACTACAGTGGTGGCTTCGAATCATTGTTTTAGATAGTTTTGATGCTAAAACATCTAAGCATTATCCTTTCGAAATGGAAATAAGTTATAGGCTAAATGGCTCGTTGTGATGCGTCAATAAGTTTCTTGGCAACTGTGCTCAGAAACACGTTCGTATCCGTTGGCTCCACCTTTGAAAAATAATCAAGTATAGGCCAAATATAAGTTGTAGCCAAATTTCACGGCTTTTTTATCAATTAACTGAAACAATTTGACTGCCATATTTTTGGCAGCCGATCGCCTAACTACTGGTGATCAACTTGCTCAGCAAAATTACACTCGGGGAAACATGGGCACAGACATGGCCATCATCACCACAAACATTGTAACATCCATTCTGTCTGTTATGTATTGACAAGACCATTAAAGGCTAGTGGATCCCTTTTGCATGGCCATAAAAAATTAACGAGGTAAATACATGCATTTAGAAAGAAAATGTCATCTGGGAACGTTTACGCAAAAGATAGCCGAGGCTAGAAACTCAAGTTTTAGAGGAATTAATAGTGACCGTTAGACTCTGATTTGAAATTTTTCTTTCTCGGGCGAGAAAAAACTTTTACGCATAGACACGTATACACTACACACGGCATTGTTTTTCTTCACATTTTTCAAATCTAGGTAAACAACTGACCCCCAATATTTCACAAGACTGGCCTTTCATCAATAGCCTAAGGGCATGGGTTATCTTTTCCCGGTCTGCGGGGATGTTTGCAAATGAGATCCACTGCCTTTAACATGAATGACTCATAACGATTACACTGTTCTAAGCACATCAATTTTTAATTTTTCAATGGTGGATTTTCAAAGTTCCATGATCGTTTCACAGGAAATATAATACACCCCCCCTCCCCCGGCCAATCGTTCAGTGGATATGCTGTTTTGACAAGAAACAATTACATCAAATGAAAAATGAAATTCTCTGACTCAAGAAAGTGAACTCATACCCAGGTTTTCCCCTGATTTGAAGCAATGCTGAGAACCCTGTAATACACTCTGATAATCAAATCACCTTCAATCACTACGATGCTATTTGGTTCCAGCCGGTTGACAGGTGCTGTTAGACCACCAATGAACTCCTGCTCTAGATCAGTTGCATTAATTTGATTCTGAGCTGGCAAGTCTACCCTATAGGTCACTTTGACTTGGACGTCTTCTAATGAGTAGTTATGAACTGTCACGCGAAGAACATCACTAGCCAGGGATGTTGTCCTCAAGAGTTCAAAAGCCTGAAAGAGTTCACATAGTAAAAACAATCATGATTCCTGGGTAAGTAAGGTTAAAATCTGACCGTCTTTTTAGTTTTTTATGTCAGTGTTATCCCCAAACCCACCTGTTACTCCCCTCTGCAGTCCATGAACAATGAACAACTTTTCTTATTCATCTATACAGGTATCTACACACAATATCTCTAATCTGCACTACTTCCATATCCAGAGAAACTCCCTTCCAAACAGGTTGTGCCCCTCCGGGGCCAAACGGAGCCAACTTGGGCACTGACATGAGGGACATGAAACCCCCTTTTTCCGAAAAATGGTTCCTATCAAGTTTGGTCTAAATCCAATCATAAATTTAAAAAAAAGACGAACACAAAAAATGTTATAAACAAGGAATGCTGGACAAAAGGTGATCGCAGTAGATCACTTGAGCCTTTGGCTCAACTGTGCTAACAAGACAAATATGGGTGGCTGTGATTTGAAATCACTGTATTGGATATCTTTTGTGTTTTCATAAATGTTTTCAAAGACGACACATCTTGATAATAATTAAGACACTCTACAATGCAATAAATGCCAGTAACTCATTTTGCTTTGTCCTTAAAGCATTTGTAATTTCTTTACATACCACCAAATACAGCAATTATCAAAATACTACAACTAGGCTGATAAAGTATTAAGTCAAAAAGCAAACGGGAGTTGGGCAAACCTTTGCAAATATAAAAAGAAAGAAACACAATGAAGAAAGGTTTGTAGATGTTAGTTTTTCTACTGTCATATGTACTCACATCATCAGCGAGGCCCCTCTGTGTGGTCTCAGACATGATGGTGTCAGGGTAATTCTGTACACTGAATCCTTTAACGTTCTCAAACCGAATGCACAATGGCAAAGTGTTAGCAGCTGTTAACCAAATCAATACAAAAAGAAGAAAAGAATATTAATTGTATAACATGTCTTATAGGCAATAAGTTCACATCTGATATAAAAATGGGTCCATGCTAAATCTTTATTTCAGTTGCACAATAGACACAGTTTCACTGTGTGTACAGTGTGAGAACATACTGCAGAACTTCTAGGAGAGCATTGTTATGCTAAAATGATTCAAAAGGAATAACAAACCCTGTATTCACTGTCAATATCTTACATCTTATTCATACACCCTAAGGGGTAGAGAACGAGTATCCTTCCTTCTCCCCATATTTGCAGGTCATGTGTGCAGGTGTGAGTAATACAGACTCAGGTACTGGGGAGAATCAACATTTGTTAAACCCATCCACAATTGCAGTTTTTGTTTGTTTGTTTGTTTTTTGTTATGAAGAATATCTTATTATTCACAATTTAATCTGCATTCATATATGTTTGTCAAATTAAATATTCAAGGCTAAGCAGTTAATTTAGCAAAACCTTGAAAAAACAAGGGCAGTTTAGTGAAGTACTGGAATCTCCCTATTAACATTGTGAAAATCCCACCTCCCCTGTTTAAACTGTAAACACATGTGGGTGCAGGTAAGTGTGGGGGTGGGGAAAGGGGGATGGGGGTTTCTTACTACTTATTTATATATAAATGCTACAAAAAACAGGTATTATTTCATGTAAATCATTGAATCTCACCGATACAGCTTCCTTCAATTTCAGTGGTCATCTCCATGCAATCACAACGGAAGGATCCAACTTGGTTGATGCATACTCGATCGTCACTACAGTCATGGCCTCCTGTGGTACATTCGTTAACATCTACAGAAGACATATGCACAAAATGTCACGAGAAATCAAATAATCAAAGGTACTATAATAAATGATTGAAGACTCACATGTATGTTATTATCCAATATTTTATTGCTACCATCAAATAAAGTTGAATTACAAAATAAATGGTTCAAGTATTAATAGCACTATCACAACATTTGTCTTGTACCATTTCCTGCACAGATAGAATACCACACACACACAAATTACAACACAAAGAGTTGTTGCAATGGTACTCGTAGGTAAATTTGTTCTCATACAGTATATCTGATTACTAGAATTTGCCTCAACCATAAACCTTCATGTTTCATCCTCAACATATCAATTACGAAGGAGTTTTTTCCCTTCAGCTCTTACTATGTCAAGGGTTTTTTAACAATGCCACATTGAGTATTTGTCAGTTTTCAACTACAATTTTTTACCCATTATATTTGAAAAAAAAGTGCTGTATACCAAACTTTTACATGGAGATATACATGTATGCTTTGTAGAAATGTATTTTTTATTTACAATTGTTGAGATTTGTTCAGTTGGAAAGATCTTTGTGAAAGAAATATATTTCGAAACAACAGATATCAACAAATACAATGAAAAGAGCCATGAGTTTTCCATTTCACTGAAACATTTGAGATAAAACCTTCAATTTGTATGAAAATATCCACTGTAAAACAAAAAAAATTACAAGTGATTTAATGAGGGCTGTCTCATAGCTATACAGAAATGAAATTTCAAATTGTATTACTGCAATACATTTTTATATTATTGGCACTTATTTACAAGGTATAATTTGTGGAGCAAAATTGCAACAGTGATAGTTAAGAGTTACAGCTGACTAATCTCAAGAAAGGAAGAGAAAGACAAAGAAAGAAAGTAAAAAAAAAGTTTTGTGTAAAGTAATTCAGGAGTTTTACCTTCACATGTTTTAGGTGAGCCATTGCTGTAACCACTAGCACAGCTGCAGTTGAAGTCACCAGGTGTATTCACACACTCTGAAATGTCATCAGGACATGTGTCTACGTTGTTTGAACACTCATCGAAATCTGTGAACAAAAGTAAGGTGAGCAGTAGCAGTGCTGAAAATGATAATTCTGGAATGACACAAATCACTAGAGCAAGATCGATCTGTCCTTAATAACTGAGAATAAAATCACTTATTTACTTTGACAATTTACAGAGAGGAGATAATGGAACTAAAACCTGTAAAAGGTTAAGCATGAAAACAATGCACTATAATGCAATGTTGAATGTATTGTTAAAACTAAATGGCTGGATTGCCTATAAATCCAGACCACCCCCCCCCCATGTAACAAACTTAACTCTTCTTGTGCTTTATTGCCAGACTGGAACATTAATGGGCAAGCTTCATTTGGCAATATAGATCTCCAATCATATCATAGTAGTGAATTAAATCATCTAATCCATAATTCAACGTAATGGACATCAACCAAATCATACACACATATTACGCATCAAAGGACCAAGTCTTGTGTGCAATTAGAACAAAATGTAGTTTTGAACTTGATGTGTACAAACACCATGGCACGGAAAATTTTGCCATGTGTAATTCAAAACAAAATCATCTTCATCTTCTTCAGCCACTGTCAATCCACTGCTGGATGAAGGCCTCAGCATGAGCTCTCCACTTCTCTCTTTCTCTTCTCTCTTTCTACTATCTAATACAAAATACATACACAATATACATTTAAAGAAATAAATGAGAACAGCAAAAAGTTAAAGCTCACAACTGAAAACAGGCCGTTGTCATTTTCATAAAGTAAGCTTACCGATACAATCTCCATTGGAATCAAAATATCCTTCACGGCAAATGCAGACGGCTGACCCAACTGTGTTTGAACAGTCACTATTGGGGCCACAGATAGGTACAGTGTTTTCACATTCATTTAGATCTGTGGAGTCAAGAAACACAGTCATTTTTTATGAACAAATCATATAAAAGCCATGTATGTATGTATGTTAAATAAGGTAAACCCATCCTGCTCCTATAGTGGAATATTGGACAGAGCCTATCTCTGTTTCTGTAACCCTAGGCAACATGGTTGCACCAAACAGTTCGACTACAGGTGGGGGGGGGGGGGTAGGAAGCCCTCTGGTAGTTTCACGCATTTAACTCCCTACACCATCTACACCGTGTCACCATCTAGATATTCGAGCACCAGGCTAAATGCAGTAGGTACCATTTTTATAATGGTCTTTGGTATGACTTGACCACAAGCCAGAATTTGCAAGAGGTGGATGCTCTACCACAGACCCAACTTGCCAGTATGTATGTATGTATGCATGTATGTATGTATGTGCATACGTATGTAGGTATGTATGTATGTGTGTATGTACGCATGAATCTTATTCATATACTGTATACGCCATATATTTCGCATTCATATATTTTCGCGATTTTGCTTCAAGAGGGGGAATTCGCGAGAGTATATTTTCGCGATTTTATTGTATTTGCATTCACTTTGTACAGAAATGTCAGGAAGTGAAAATTTTCGCGTCCAGTAAGTCGCGAAATTCACGAAAATAAAACCACCGTGAAATATTCAGCGTATACAGTATTTTTATCCTTGAGGTCCCAAGGGATTTTGTGACTAGAATACATAGGCCTATGTCTACAATAATCAATTATAGTTACATTTTTTTACATAAATATGCGAAATCACTGCTAACTCACTAACTCCATCCGATTAATCAATCAATCAACCGATTTATGTCCATTAACCCTTTCTTCCTCTTTATTATGCGCTCAATCTCTCCCATTTTTTGTCATCTCTTCCTTCCATTTTTGTTTCTGTTTTCTATAAATCTTCTGAAATCAACCCAAAACTACGAGAATTAACTAACCTGTGCAGTGGGTTCCATTTCCAGTGTATCCATCATTACAGGAACAACTGTAATTTCCTGGTGTGTCTGTACACGTCCCTTGTGCATGACAGAGGCCTGGTGTTTCTGAGCACTCATCAATGTTAACACAACTCTCAAAAGCATCTCCTCTGTAACCATCCACACAGGTGCACATGTAGGAACCAATGACATTCATACATGTAGCGGATAAGGCACACGGGGAATCAACACACTCATTGACATCTAAAAATTGGAAACAGATACATATCATGTACATTCCATTAATACCACTTTATATTATACTGTATTATTGTACAACCAGAATTGAAACTTCCAACATTTTTAGCTTGTTCAAAATATATTCTGCAAGTGATTGTGAATCTAAAAATAATTCATGTAGTACATGTATTGTTGCCATACATGATGACACAAGGATCTTACCTTGACAGGACATTCCATCACCCGCATAGCCATCTCGACACGTACAATTGAAGGAGCCAGGAATATTGGTACAGTCTGCATTTGCATCACACGGTATGTTGACACATTCATTGTTATCTGCATTAGATATTAACATATCAAATAAAATGGGTTACAAACAAAATGAAATGATTTCATTTTATAATTCTTCAGTGTCATTTAAGCTGTGATATTTCAACTACGGTTGGAGTAAATCATCTTAACATACATTTGATGGCAGTGCAAAAGTTCCTAGCTTGAGGGCGAGGGAACAAGATATTTCTAAACACATCTTGATGCACAGTACACAATGCTGCATAAATCAGTGTTCAATGGCACATTCCATAATCTTTGTCTCAGACAGGGCACTCTAACAATGTTGCACAAGTCAGTGTTCAATGGCATAATTCATACGCAGTCATCCTTTTTCTTTGTTACAGACTGGGCATTCAAATTCTGACCATGCCAACAATAGACAAGATTCATCAGTGATCAGTTATCGATTCTTTATTGAGGTGTGCAAAAGTACCCAAAGGTTATCTCCAAGGATATGGTGGCAATATCTCATATGAAGCAGTAGAGGACAGCTCTTTTTCAACGTTGGCATAGAGAGGATTGCAATAATCTGTGATGCACCATTTTGGTTATTCACCAACAGTGCTATCTACAGAAGATATGAACACTGTGTGCAAATAAGGTGAAGAAAGACAGATGGACTCTAAGCAAGTAATTATCCATTGATGTCAGAATACCCTAAACAAGTTTTTTTTGTCATGTTTTCCCCACCCTTAACAACCCACACTGTTGTAAAAGTATACACCTTTTCCTGATTTTGATACCCTCTTCACTGTACGCGCTTACATCACCTGTAAGTAAAAAAACCCTTTTATGCATTTTTTTCACACGCACATGGTGTACACCTTGTAATAAGGGTGCACCCCCCCTCCCCCACCCAGGTTATTTTTGGGATCATTTAGAAATATTTTCACTGATCAACTCAACACGCTCAACATTTTTGCCACCTGCAAACCCCTGAATCTGAAGCTATCTAAAGAAGATATGAACATTGGGGTATAATGAAAAACAGACATGTGTCTATCAAATACAATGCTGTTGGAGAAAATAAAGATCATTTAGAAATATTTTCTCTGATCAACTCAACATGCTAAACATTTTTGCCACCTGTAGACCCCTGAATCTGAAGATATCTAAAGAAGATATGAACATTGGGGTGTAATGAAAAATAGACACGTGTCTATCAAATACAATGCTGTTGGAGTAAATAAAGATCATTTATAAATATTTTCACTGATCAACTCAACACACTCAAATGTGTTGCCACCTGCCAGAAGCGCTGAATATGAAGCTATCTTAAGAAGATATGAACAGAGTACTGAGTATAGTGATAAAAGACAGACACATCGTCGGCGGTCATCCGAACGTCGTATCGCGATACGACAGTGTGAAACTCATTTCAGAGAAAATTGACTTCAAATTTACTATAATTGCCACTTTTTGTCCCAAGCCTTACAAGATTTTATTGCTAAGAAATATACATGATAGGAAAAGACAAGACAATCTGCCTTAACATTGATTATCTATATTTTTACACAGAACCAAGAATCAGAGAAAATATCGCAAAAGAGCTACATGCTTGTAATTTCGGTTTGAGCGGTTTAGATTTTCCCTGTACTAAAACGACATAGGGAATTCAACAATGCTGACCGCATTTTCAATACGCGCAATCAAGCAAACCATCATATCTCTCTTTCACGTGCAAAGTCAATGCAGCACAGATACGCGCGTTTGCTGACCGCGTATTTGCATATTAAGTGCGCACAATTGTTGTTTACTGTGCTACAGTACACGTTTCCAATGGGATTTGCGCATTTTATCAAAGATTTATATGGTATCACCTTTAAAATCCCCTCATATCTCAGAAAATAAAATAAATTGCTGTCTAGAAATTTAACCATATATAGAGTAGGAGCTGTACTTTCATTTTCTGCAAAAAAATCTCAAAATTGATATTTTGACCAAAATTGACTTGATACAACGGTTCGGATGAACGCCGACGACATGACTGTCAATTGCAATGTCCTTGGAGTGAAGTTATCTGTTGGATCATTTGGAACAATCCTCACTGATCAGTTCATCATGTTGAAGGCCTTTATCCAACTGGTTGACCAATTAATCTGGCATCTCAGACAAAATCCCTTGACTTCTTGAAGCAATGTATAACATGATATAAATGTTATTAATAAATGGTATTTTGATATACAGTGTGTCCCAGAAAAAAGGAAACCGGATTTCATGGCAAAAATATTCCATCATAATGAACAATATTTTAGACAAATTAGGTATGTTTGTAAAGCTGTGTTTCTCTTCTTTCATTTGATATACAACATATTATTCATTGCTCACGCATGATTGAATTAAAACAATAAATATTGATGCTACCAAAATTTCATTTGCACACACAAATTCCATGTTTGAGTGCATTTTCGGGGTAGTAAATGTAATTATTTTTAAAAAATAAAAGCATGACATAAATATTCAATATTTCTTCTTTTATCTGACACCTCATGCGTAAAAGATGAATAACGTATGACGGAGAACAAGTAAGCTTAAACATGCCTGTTTTAGCGTGATTTTCAGAATGAATGCATTTTTTAGCTTTTGGAGGTCGGCTAACAAAAGGTTCACGCACAGCTGACTTCACACAATATCTTGCTTCGGGCACAACAATAGGCTCGAATCTTGTTAGCGAGATAATTTCTTGGTTGCTGGCTGCCAAATCCAGAAAGCAAAGTTAATAAATGCATTTTGGAACATATCTGAAAACAAGCATCATTTCAAATTATCTGTTTTCACTCATGCATCGCTCATTTTTCATAAATGAGGTATCATACGAAAGAAGATAAGATAGGCTTTCTAATGATGTCCTTCAATATCAAAGATATTCTGAATACATTCAAGCGTGACAGTTTGAATTTCAAATTTGCTTGTGCAAATGATTTTATACCTATGTCCCTTCTAATTGTCTTTGCTCAGTCATGCGTGAATGGAAATCCCTGTGACTGGTATTAAATCAAAGAAGAGAAAATATGCTTTCCAACTATGTACGATTTGAGAGTCATATTTGTTATTAACATATAAAAATATCTTCATCAATCTCGGTTTCCTTTTTTTTGGAACACACTGTATATTGAATAGAAACATGTGCAACGTTTTACTTTTACTACTTAAAGGCAGAGCATCTCTTTTGCATTCCTAAATTGAACATTGTGTAAATACAATGGCATTTAGAAGAAAATGCCATCTGGGAACCTTTAGCAAAATATAGGAGCTAGTGACTCTGATTTGAATTTTTTTCTCGTGAGGAAAAAATTCCTGCCATAGAACGTACACTAAACGGCTATTGTTTTTCTTTGGCATATTTTAAATTCTAGGTAATTACTGACCCCCAGATTTCACAGACATGCCCTTCATCATTAGACTAAGGGCATGGGTTATCTTTTCCTGGTCTGCGGGGATGTTTGCAAATGAGATTCACTGCCTTTAAATTCCAGCAGAATCTACAGAACAAAAATGAACACCACATTGCTTGTTTTGAACCCTTTCTGTGAGTTATCCAAGACCCCTCAGATATTGTATGTACATCATACATTGTGGCGACAGGAATCAATAGGTTAACCCTATGTTAACTATGTCAATTTGACCCCCCCCTCAACAAATTTCGCGACCATGCCGCCACGCAAAATTTTTTGACCCCGTCGCTCACAGACTCTTTACTTTAAAGTCTTGCGCATCTTTTGAGACCATTTTCGCGAAAATCAGACATACCGTTACGATGCTGCACGACTTTTTATACATGCATTGCGATGCAAAGCCAAAAATTGCTCAAAAAGTGATTTTTCGTGTACAAAACAATGGCTTGTTAAGCAAAATCATAAATGTAGATTATTTTTACTTTTACTGGCTGAAATGGATGAATTTATCTGTTTATGATATCAAATAGTGTCCCAAAAGCACGAAAAACAAAATAAACAAATCAAAAAACAAGAAATACATCAAATCAGAAACAATAAAATACCTAAGAAATTAATTCTGTTGCAAATTTTGAAATAATTTTAAAATTCAAATAATACTTTCACGCAAAAATTGCATCTATACTATTGTAACGAGTATAAACGTAAACATAATTTATTACACTTATTTGCATATAATTCTAAAAATATAAACGAAAAAAATCATTTTTGAAATTTTTAATCTAATAAATGACGTGTAGTTACATCCGCTCTATGCGCATCAAATTTTGCGGCGATCCGCGCGATCGCGCCGAGATTGAAGAAAGGTCAAATTGACCCCCCCCCCCCGAGTAAAAACCTGTTCTAAATAACCCATTAAAATAAGGGTTAAAAGTAAATGCATTTTCGCCATGTTAAAATCTACTTGTTTGACTATCATTCATTTGAAACTATAGCCTGCTGCTCTTAAGGGATCAGGATTTCTCAAATGAATCACCAGGAGGATATCCCTTCTCTGTGAAGAATCACATGCACAATTCGACCATCAACCTGAGAGCCAGATCAGGTACAAGGTAAAGACCAGCGTGTCTCAAATCAGCATTGGCCCCAATGGAGGGAATTAACTGCTCATGGCAATTCATGATATCTATGAAAATGAAAGAGATTAATAATTCTTGTGCATACAAGGTTAAAAAAAGTCACAATACATCGAAAACAAGTGATAAACCTACAGACCTATTAATCAGTAAGGGATTATAGAAACTTTGGTCATAACCCTAAGTTTCAAAGTAAAATGACATTATAATCTAAGAAAGTTACATATCATAAAACTAGCATTACATAATTCAAGGTGCACTTTTTAATTGCACACCACCGATGCTTTATCCAATCTTAAGATAATAAATAAACACAGTGTTCAAAGTTTAAAGATTATAAACATTGTAAAGTTTTTTCAAATCTAAAAGATAAATATTCGAAATTCGTTGTTTGCTCAAATTGAGTTTGCAACATCAGTACAAAGGTTTAAGACTCTAAACAAGCTTTCACAACTTGTATCTGAATATGGTACTATCTAACATAGCAAAAATGGTTTGCTTAATAGCAATGTTCAAGTCACAGTGTGAGTTTTTGGACCGTGATAAGCTATTGATAAAGCAGTGTTTAGTTTCACATAGATGGAGAACATGAAATCAAATGCTGGCAGTCAAACCGTAGTAAAGTGGCTTTTAAATTAAATTTTCACTAAAGGACTCGCAGACCTCCAAAGCTTATTGTGAAGAAGAGTCTACGGGAATCTTATATATAAATCTTTTGTCTATTTGGTTGGTAATTACATTTCGGGCGTGTACTAATCATGACAAAATCTTAAGGAGAGTAGAAGTAAAGCTATGTAAATACACAGTAGTGAGTATCAAAAGCCTGCAATATTTGGTATTATATTCTGTCATTGTACAAATTTTCAATTCTGTTGTCAATTGAAACATCCACGTGAATTGATGGTAATTCAGCATCCTGGGACAGACTGGAAGATCGTATGGATACATCAAAGCCGTAGTATTACGAAAAAATGACGGCTTTTAATCCGTAGTTAGCACTGTACATAACAAATCACCGACGCATTTTTTTCATGCGTCGTGAAAGACATTTACTGATATGTGTGTATGGAGGGTACAGGATTTTATTGATAAAAACTAGGTTAATTTGTAGATTTGAGTTAAAGATTACAGTTAAATAAAATAAGATTAATTATGGTTTAATAAGGTTATAAAATGGTACACCACTAACAAAGTATATTAACAAATTGAGTCCTATACCATACAAAATAAAAAATGTCGACAGATTGCATCCATGAAGCGGTGTAACGTAACAACTAACAAAAAACGAGATTGGAAGTGATTTCTTTTTTTTTTCACCAGTTCATGACGATATAAAAAAAATAACGGCCTTCATATCGAGGTTCTAGTTTAAAAATATGTCGCGTACTAGAGTAGTAGTATTTGGCTTCGCGCAGGCATCACAAAATAGTACTATGCATCACCTCGGCCATATAGTTTTAAGCTAACGCTCATGCCGTACATTTTGCATATTATACTCCTCATCATAAGAGTTGCATTAGCGTGTACAAACAAAAAAGAGTAGATATTTACTAGAAAACAGTCTCCACCCGGTGAAATAGTTGCTTGTTTGGTGCTGAGTCACGGTAGTTTTTTCCATGGGAAAAAATAACCTACCCTTTTCTAACTAAGCCGACCCGTATAACTCACCGGGATCCGCGCTGCGTCGCGCAGCGTACCATGACAGCAAAATCGACATAGCTCAGCCGCCTCGCCCGGCACATGTCGCGATCACCTTGTTTGATCATAAAACATGGCGGCCTCACAGCAAGGTGAAAATATAAAATTGAGAGGAATGTTCTTACATATTAGAAAGGTATATGACGGGTGGTGTTGAGAAGCGGGAAGTGAGAGTCTAAGGATATTTTACATACCAAGAAGCAAAAAAGTAGCGTGTGAGGTCTGTATTTACAATTTTTGAAATCACTCTAAATGTTACGCCTTGCCTAACTCAAGGTAACCAAGTAAGACCTACATGACACACAATATCTTACCCAGCGTTAATAAACAGCCAGTCCTTATTACGCTTCGAACGTAACCAGATGTGTGGGCCATTTGAAACAACAGACAAACTCAGATCGGGGAACTGAAACTTAATGTAAGCAAAGTATTGTGTAGCGCCTGAGCATATATTGTTTGGAGGGATATAAAAACAAATATACAATAAACATCTCGGACAAGCCAAACTATTCGCATTCAAGAAACTCACATATACTATTCCCCGGCCGATGGCCTCGGAGAATAGTACAAATTTGATGTCTTCATAGGGACATGTTTGCTAGAATCTCTCAGTGACATGTATTCATGTGTTATATATTGTTGTTATATGTGAGCTGGGTTTTTGAAAATGTTGGGTCGCAGCATCATAGAGTACTAATAATGCTAGCTATTATTGTAAAAGAGTAAATATTTTTCATAAGTAAGTAACAGTAGAACATAGAGAATAAAATAGATCATACTGCTACAAGCTCCATCTCGCTGCATATCCCCGTCCGTTATAACGCAGACTGCATGACATGTCTAGCCCCTCAATGTTCAGTCTGCATCTTGCTGAACAACATCTGACTTTCAACACACGTCTTGATATCTGCAGAAAATAATTGAAATAAAAAATTCAAAAAAAGATTTAAAAAAGTCATTGGTACTGACTAGGAAAAATGTTTAAGGCATTAAAGCTTATCCTTATTCATTAAACATAATATTTACAATGGAATTAAACTAATAAGAAAATATTACACAGAATACAATGTTAATTCACTCATTTGCTAAAATGTATCCCATGGCGAGGGTTTTTTTTTTTTTTTGTTGAATTTAATTACAGCAAAATAAATCTATTAACATTTACTTAAATGTCGTAGAGCAGGACATCTAGGAGCATAATTCTTGTTATCTTGACGCAATGTGCTATACACAACACTAGCATTTTATGAAACAATATTCTTTTTATACTCACATAAACATCCAGTATATTCAGTTCTCATGAAACCTGTTATAATAAAATTACACGGGCCACATGGTTACTGTGTGACACATTAAGGAATTAATGTGATAATTAAGTTCAAGGGTTGCATATTCAAGGTTACATATACTCAATGACAGGATAGGAAAACAATAAGCGATGAATATAAACAGATATACTAATGAAACCGGTGCAATTCCGTCATATCACATCCAGTCTGTAGCCATCTCACACGGAAACACATAGGCTCCAGGTATAGTGCAGAAGGGCACCACAAGTTATTAGTGTACACATTCATCAATATATACAGATACAAAAGACAAACATAACACAGACAACGTTCACAACGCATTAAAAAAAAATAGATGAGAGCGAAATAAAACCAGTAGCAGGAAAAGATCAATCATTTTCTTATTGACAAACAGAACAATTCTTTTGAAATGGCATCATGTAATCTTAAAGTAGCACCATGTGGAGGCTTAAGTTAAAAATTGTGCAAACTGTATATTGAGCTACATAGTAGTTCAAATGAAATAAAAAAATCAATCACAGCCGAGAATCCCAAATTGGAAATTATGCACACCTCGCAGGTATGCATGAATACAATTAGTACTTGCCACCCATCTTATAAATAGCAAGAATCTAACAGTAATCAGGAGGAAAGCAGGTGAATCGGTCAACTTGAGTGCTTTGTAATTTTTCTTTCGTTTAAAGTACAAAAATTTTTCAGGCTTCATTTGATAAGACACACCCAGACACTTAGAAGCAGAGATTAATGTAGCTACATTTCTTAAACTGTGGTCAATGTAGCCTTGCTTAACACTTTTTGGGTGCTATCGAGCGCAGCTGGCTACCCAAGTACAAATCAATAGAGGTACTATTGCCACTGGTTGCCAGAAAAACAAATGATCCATACCTTTTTAATCCGAAATGAAAATGTCACTGAATTTCCTAACAATGCATTTATCGTTAAACTAAAACACATGAACCAAACTAATGAGTTAAAATGTTTGTCTTTGATAGCATTTGCAATTTACAGAAAAATATACAATTGGAAAGTTATTCACATAGGTCGTAACAATACAGTCTTCTAGTAACACACTGGTTTTAGGACCAGCACGCAAAATTATAAATCATTACTGTCAACACATGAACATAGTCCTGCAAATATGGTCATTGACAAACGTGTAACCGTAAATAATGGAGCAAGACTGAGAGGATTACAAGTCAAATTTGGTTTGATATTGCATTGAACGTAGTTTATGACTAAACACTGTTATAGTTATAAGACCCCTTAAAAGATCTATCTCCCCAGCTTGATTACTATTTTTTTAAAAGACTAAAATGCAAAATTTAGTATGACTTAAAAGTACAAAATCAAATACTCGTACTCATACCTGCACACGTGATGGTATCAACTCAATTCATATCCTGTCATGGTTACCAACGGCAAGAACTGTTCCTTGTGATAGCACACGAGTGAAGGCACCGCACTGGATATCTCGAATTTTTGAACTAGCACACGGTTGCTCTTTCATCCGGTTAATTCACATAGTCAAGGAAAATACCGTATAAGTTACATAAATATACCGAACTTAATAATTAAACTGTAACTTACATCACAAAAAAAAATAAATAAACAATATATATAATAATGCAAGGTTATACATATACAATTACAAATGGATCAACATATAGAATGCTATAAATGGCAAGTATAACTATAGATCTGTACAATTATGGAAAAGAGAGAGGAGGGGAGGATGAGGAAGAGGAGAGAC
>JZLH01S0349418.1:30007-54284 GCA_001188425.1 Eucidaris tribuloides
ATTATTTTTACTTTTACTGGCTGAAATGGATGAAGTTTATGCTGTTTATGATCGCAAAAGTGTCCCGACAAAGTTCATCGAAAAAACAAAATAAACAAAAGGTCAAAAAACAAAGAAATACATAAGAAATTCACAAAACAATAAAATACCTAAGAAATTAATTCTGATTTGGCAAATTTTTTTGAAGATAATTGTTAGAAATATCAAAATGAATATTTTCACCAAAAAATTGCATTCTACTAGCTATTGTAAGCGAGTTATAAACGTAAACATAATTTCATACACTTATTTGCATAATTAATTACTTAAAAAATATAAAAAATCAATTTTTTGAAAATTTTACTATACAGGCGTGTAGTTTACATCCGGCTCTATGCGCATGCAAATTTTCGCGGCGATCGCGCGATCGGCGGCCGAGATCTGAAGGAAGGGTCAAATTGACCCCCCCCCCCCCAGTAAAAACCTGGTCTGAAATAGCCCAGTTAAAATAGGGTTAAACGTAATGCATTTGCCCATGTTAAAATCTACTTGTGTTGGACTATCATAATGATTTGAATAACTATAGGCCTGCTGCTTTAAGTGGATCAGGATTTCTCACATGAATGCACTCGGGATGATCCCCTTCTCTGTGAAGAACTCACCTGCACAATTCTGGCCATCACCTGAGAAGCCAGGCATACAGGTACAGGTGAAAGACCCAAGCGTGTCCTCACAATCAGCATTGGCCCCACATGGAGAGGAATTACTGCTCAGGCATTCATTGATATCTATGAAAATGAAAGTAGATTTTATAGTACTTTGGTGCACTACTCAAGGTTAAAAAAAGTCAGCAAACATGAAAACAGTGATAAACCTACAACCTATTAAATCAGTTAAAGGTGATATAGAAACTTTGGTCATAACCCACTAAGTTTCAAAGGTAACTTGACATTATAATGAGTAAAGTACATATCAATAAAACTAGCATTACATAATTCAAGGGTGCATTTTTTAATTGCACACCACAGACTGGCTTTATCCATCTTAAGATAAGTAAATATAAACCAGTGTTCAAAGTTTTAAAGATTTTAAACATTGTAACAAGTTTTTCAAATCTAAACGATAAATCATTCGAAATTGCGTTGTTGCTCAAATTGTAGTTTGCAACATCAGTCAAGGTTTTAGACTCTGGAAACAGCTTTCACCTTGTAATGCTGAATATGGTACTATCTAACCATAGCAAAAATGGCTTGCTTATAGTCCAAGTTCAGTCACAGGTGTGAGTTTTTGACCTTGTAAGCTTTGATAAGCAGGTGTTCAGTTTTCACTAGATGATACATGAATCAAATCTGGCAGTCAAACTAGTTCAATGGCTGTTTAAAATTCAAATTTTCACTAAAAGTGACTCTGCAGCCTCAAAGCTTTTGTGAGAGATGAGGGTCTACGGGAATCTTTATATTATAAATGATTTTGGCTATTCTTGGTTGGTAATTACATTTCGGGGTGTACAAATCATGGACAAAATCTTTAAGGCAGAGTAGAAGTAATAGCTATGTAATAGCCACAGTAGTGGTAGTAGCAAAGCCTGCAATATTTGGTATTATATCCGTCATTGTAAAATTGTTCAATTCTGGTTGGTCAATTGAACATCACGTGAATTGATGGTAATTCAGCATCCTGGGACAGACTGGAAGATCGTATGGATACATCAAAGCCGTAGTATTACGAAAAAATGACGGCTTTTAATCCGTAGTTAGCACTGTACATAACAAATCACCGACGCATTTTTTTCATGCGTCGTGAAAGACATTTACTGATATGTGTGTATGGAGGGTACAGGATTTTATTGATAAAAACTAGGTTAATTTGTAGATTTGAGTTAAAGATTACAGTTAAATAAAATAAGATTAATTATGGTTTAATAAGGTTATAAAATGGTACACCACTAACAAAGTATATTAACAAATTGAGTCCTATACCATACAAAATAAAAAATGTCGACAGATTGCATCCATGAAGCGGTGTAACGTAACAACTAACAAAAAACGAGATTGGAAGTGATTTCTTTTTTTTTTCACCAGTTCATGACGATATAAAAAAAATAACGGCCTTCATATCGAGGTTCTAGTTTAAAAATATGTCGCGTACTAGAGTAGTAGTATTTGGCTTCGCGCAGGCATCACAAAATAGTACTATGCATCACCTCGGCCATATAGTTTTAAGCTAACGCTCATGGCCGTACATATTTGCATATTATATCCCTCATCATAAGATTGTTGCATTAGCGGTGTACACAACAAGAAAATGAGTAGTTTTACTAGAAAAGACGTCTCCCGGTGAATAGTTCGTTGTTTGGTGCTGACGTCACGGGTAGTTCAGTTTTTCCCATGGGAAAAATGAACTACCCTTTTTCTAGACCCCACCCCGTATACCTCTACCGGGATTGCGCTGCGTCGCGCAGCGTACCATGCATGCACAATCGACATAGTCAGCCGCTCGCGCGCACATGTCGCGATCACTTGTTTGAATAAACAATGGCGGCCTCCACGCAGGTGACATCATACTGCAGCAGACAGAAATTTCTTACATTTTAGCTTGTATATGAGGTGGTGTTTTAAAAACTAATGAAGTCTAAGGATATTTTACTATACCAAGAAGCAAATAAAGTACGGTGAGTCTGTATTTACTAAATTTTGACATCAACTCTAATGTTACGCCTTGCCCTAACTTTAGGTAACAAGTTAGACCTAACATTGACAACACAAGTTACGTTACGCCAGCGTTAATAACAGCAGTACCTTATTACGCTACGCAACGTACGCTGAGTGTGTGTGGCCCATTCTTGGAAACAAGCAGAACAAGACTCAGTCGGGAACTTGTAATACTTTATGTTACAAAATTCATTGTGTAGGCCTGAGCATTATTGTTTTGGAGGGATATAAAACAAATATACAATGACACAATCTCGGAACAAGCCAAAACTATTCGCATTCAGGAACATCAATAGTACTATTCTCCCTCGGGCCGATGGCCCTCGGGAGAATAGTACAATTTGATGTTCCTTCAATGGGAACAGTTTTGGCTAGATCCTCGAGTGTCATTGTATATTTGTATATAGTTGTTGTTACTGTAGCTGTGGTAGTGGTTGTGGTCGCAGCATCAGCAGTACTAATAGTGCTAGCTATTTATTGTAATAGTAGTAGAATAATGTTTTCATATATTGAGAGTAACAGTAGAACAGATCACATAGATACATACTGCTACAAGCTCCATCTGCTGCATATCCCGTTCCGTTATAACCAGACCTGCATTGACATGTGTAGCCGCCTTCAATGTTTGTGCAGTCTGCATTTGCTGAACAAACATCTGGACTTTCAACACACTCGTTGATATCTGCAGAAAAGATTGAAAATAAAAAAATTCAAAAAAGATTTTTAAAAAAGTCATTGGTACTCTAGGTAAAACATGTTGTAAGGCAGTAAAGCTTATTCCTTAGTTCATAAATCATAATATTTTACACAATGGGAAGTTAAGACTAATAAAGAAAATTTACACAGAATTACATGTTAATTCCCTTCATTTGCTAAAATGTATGCCCATGGCCGTAGGGTTTTTTTTTTTTTTTTTGATTTACACAAAAATACAAGTCCTATTCAACATTTACATTAATGTCTGTAGCAGGACACAGTGGGTAGCAATAATTCTTGTTATGCATTGCCAATGTGCTATACACAACACTAGCATTTTATGAAACAAGTTTCTTTATACCATCACATAAGACTATCCCCAGTATTTCAGTTTCCACTGAAAACCTGTTAATAATAAATTAGCGTGGCACACATGGTTACGTGTGTGACACTTAAGGAATTAATGTGATAACTAAGTTCAAGGGTGACATATTTTCAAGGTTACTTATACTCAATGACAGGATAGGAAAACAATAAGCTGGATGGAATAAGTAACAGATATACTAATGGCATACCGGTGCAATTACGCTCATTCACATCCAGTCTGTAGCCATCTTCACAGGAACACATGAAGGCTCCAGGGGTATTGTTGCAGAAGGATTCACACAAGTTTAGTGTAGCACATTCATCAATATCTACAGAACAAAAGACAAACATACACACAAACGTTCACAACTGCATAAAAAAAAATAGATGAGAGACAGAAATAAACACCAGTAGCAGGAAAAGTCAATCTATTTTCTTATTGATCAAACGAGAATCACATTTTTTTGAAATGTGCATCAATGTAATCTTAAAGTAATAGGCTAACATTGTGGAGCTTCAAGTTAAAAAATTGTCAAACTGTGATATGTGAGCTACATAGTAGTGTTCAAATGAACAAATAAACACCCTAGAATACCAAAGTTTGGAAAGTTATGCAGCACCTGGCATGGTATGCATGAATAAGCAATTAGTACTCCACCCATCAATAAATTAGTCAGATCTACACACAGTAAGTCTATGGGAGGAAATGGGCAGGTGAATCTGGTCAACTTGAGTGCTTGTAGATTTTCATTCGTTTAAAGCACAAATTTTTTCAGGGCTTCATTTATAGACCACACCAAAGACACTTAGAGCAAGGAAGATTATGTAGCTCACAATTTCTTAAACTGTGGTCAATGTTAGCCTGTGGCTTTAACACTTTGGGTGCTATCGACGCACTGGCTAGCCCACGTACAACATCAATGAGGTACTATTGGCGCACTGGTTTGCCGAGAAGACAATCGGATCCATACCTTTTAATTCGAATGACAAATGTCACTGAATTTCCTACCAATGGCATTTATCGTTAAACTAAGACACATTGAACCAACTAAATGAGTTAAAATGTATTGTCTTGATAGCATTTGCAATTTTACAGAAAATCATACAATTTGGAAAGGTTATACACATAGGTCCGATACAATCCAGTCTCTAGTTAACACACATGGAGTTTTAGGCCAGCACCCAAAGTGTTAATATCATACTGTCAACACAGGAACATAGTAACGACAAATCATGGTCATTGCCAAATTGTAACCTGTACATAATGGACAAGACTTGATGAGGAATACAAGTCAAATTTGGTTTGATATTTCATTATGAACAGTTGAGGTTTATTGACTAACACTTGTTTTAGTTATCAAGACCCTCCTTAAAAGTATCCTATCTTCCCAGCTTGATTACTATTTTTTTTTAAAAGACTATAAATTGCAATTTAGGTATGACATTAACAAGTACAAAATCCAAATACTGTACTCCATTACCTGCACACGTGATGGTATCAACCAATTCATATCCTGTCTGGTTACAACGGCAAGTAACTGTTCCATTGATGATAGCACACAGAGTGAAGGCACCGCATGGATTCTCGATATTTTGACTAGCACACGTTGCACTTTCAATCACTGGTTAATTTAAATAGTACAGAAAATACCCTATAAGTTAACATAAATATACCGACACATTAATATATTACACTTGTAATTCTTACATTCACAAAAAAATAATAAACAAAAGATATATATATTAATGGCAAGGTTTACATATACAACTTACAAAATGGATCAACATATAGGATGCTAGTAAATTGTGCAAGTATACTTATAGATCTGTACAGATATGGAAGAATGAGAAGAAGGAGGGGGAGGAGGAGGAAGAGGAGGAGGACAAGCAGGAGGAGGAGGAGGAGGTGGTACAGTCCAGGCATGCATCGGTTGTAATAGAATAAAAGACACCAATTATAGAATTAAAGACAATAAGTTAAGTTGCTGGAATATATTCTATTCTTTTCCTTGTTTTTGTAGAAGAGTTGTGCTGCATACTATAACATTCCCACTTCAAGAGGAAAGACATTCACTTTAACCTTTGTGTTTACAGCATATGATCTATATGTATGATCTTGTAAATTATGTATTCGCAGGGCTCTCTTGAAGAGCAGTTTCTATTGAAACTGAATGGGACTACCCTGCTTTAAAATAAAACAATAATAAATAAATAAAATACAGGGTATCAAATTTGCAACAAAAATGAAAATGTTTTGACGTATTACCACCATCATTGTGACTTTTTTGATACTACTCATACATGTAAAACATATTAATGACATACCTTCACATGATTTATTGTCTGATAGGAGACTGAATCCTTCTTGGCAGTCACATTGGTAAGAAGCTTCAAGATTAATACAGACCTGGGAACAGTCGTGGATCAGCAAATCGCATTCATCAATATCTACAGAAAAAAATACATTATTCCATACTTTTCAAACCAGAAACCCAAGAAATACGGACAAAATGAGAGTGTATATTTACAAAAATAGGGACATTCATAATCATCCAATGCATTACTAAAGATAAATATTTGCAAACAAACAGACAAAATCTATAACATGAGTAAATGGTGCTTTTTCCTTTGCCAAAAATAGGGAAAGCTCCTGGAAACCAGGGACAAGTTGCCAGTCTGTTAAGGCTTCCTATGTGTAAGAAATCATGGCAGTAAATTTTGTTGTTGCCCAGTGTATAAATTAAAGGTAGCAGTCTCCATAAAACATCACAAACACTTATATATATATATATATATATATATATATATATGTATATTGTACCTCACTGCACAACTTTGGCTCAGAAATATTTAATTTGTTTGATTCTGCCACATTTTTTTCTATTTGATGACTTTCTGAATACTTTATTGAAATGATATCTTGAATTGCATGAATGAACACACACACTGTTTATTTAAACTGGAGGAAGTAAAGTAAACTCACCAGTACATGAGAATCCGTTGCCCTGGTAACCAGCATCACACTTACAAGTAAAAGACCCATTTGTGTTTGTACATTGTGCATTGGCATCGCAAGGGTTGGTCAGACATTCATTGACATCTGTGATAAAATCAAATGATTTGTATAAGTATTTTCCACACTCATTCCTGAATTGATTGTTTATAGCATACCAGCAATTGGGTGAGAAAAATGCATACACGTAAATGACCAATTCATGTCACCATTGGTAATATGCCTTTATATTTTATGGAAAATTTCAGTTTGCAAACAGTACTATTTTATTGGCAACATTATATTTTTATGAAAAATTGAAGTATTTTTTTTAATGTTGAGCACAACTTTATTTGTTATGCTAATATAGCAGAATGATGCAATTTCTATTGTTTGTTTAATTTATCTTAATTGCTATATAATTGCACTGTGTGCTTCCTTAATCCAATCACTGATACTAGTCTTGAACTTAACTTTACAAAAAGCAGCAAAAATTTAAATTCTCCCCAGGACACCTGCCACATATTTGATCATGTCAAAACTGAGACACACCAACATATTTCTATAATAATTGAAGTACTTTTCTTTACTTTAAAAAGTTTGAACTGTTAATATAAATGATCTACTAATTATCTCTTCTAATTGTTAAAACTTATTTCTATTGAACAGCTTATTTTATGCCAGAAGCCGACACTGAAACTCATCCACACTCTTCTTTTCAAGACTGTCAAATATTCACAAATAAGCAGACAACAAAAACAGAGGAAATCTAAATTTCAGTACATTAATGTTATTTAAAATATGTTCAATCATATTTCTGTGATATAGGTTCCTACCTTCACATAGGCCCTCATCTGTAGAATTATAACCGTTAGAACAGGGACACTCAAATGAACCATTGGTGTTGACACAATGAGATCCAAACGTACAGTTGTTGGTGTTTGCACTTGCACATTCATCCACATCTGAGGATTCAAAAAGATAAAAATATGGTATTAACTCATTGAAGACTATACACGAGATATCTCCTCACAAGGTCTATGGGAAATGCTTGTTTCAGGAAAATCAAACCGTCTTCAATGGGTTAAATATGGACACATACACCAAATAAATCTAACACTCCTGATCAACTTTGGATTTATGTGAATGTATTACAAACGTCAATGCATATAAAATCACACGGAAACTGGCTGGAGATAGGACTTTCACTTTAACTGCATCGAAATACTGGAATAGGTTACCTTTAACACTCAGGCAATCACAATCTGTCCCTTCATTCAAAAAGGCACTTAAAACATTTCTTTTTTCTGACCCAGATTTCTAGAATTGTATATTTTTATTTTAAACCTTGTGTAATTTTTCTTCTAAGCGCTTTGGGCCGTCTTGGGAAAAAGCGCTAATAATAATAATAATAATGATGATGATGATGATGATGATGATGATGATGATAATAATTATAATAATATCTGGCTACCAAATTTTAGATTACATATTTTTTCTTGTTGATATGTATATCTGTCACTGTAAAACATTATTTAACTTTTAACCTGTTGCTTCCGAGATACTGAAAATCCCACATTAAACACAGGACCCAGCCAGTTCCCATAGCCAATGGGTTAATGTACCAAAGTTGCAAATCTGCACCAAATGATACACATAACGTCTGTAGATATTTAAATCCCCTGGTATTCTAAGAGTTAACACCTTATGCAATATTGATAACATTGATTTTAGATACTTTTCCGTGTAAAGAGCAGTACAAACAATTGTTCCCATTAAATGTACACTGCCATTCATCCAGTCATTGCCAAACATGAAAACAATGTTATGAACTGAAAAATGTGGTATGCTTGTCTAAAAACAATAAACAAGACCATCCTCCTAATGAAGCCTGCAGTCTATCAGCAAAACATTGCAGTTTTGTAGACATGTTGAATCTCTGTTGGTTCTCTTCATGTGACTGCACATATATACTTGCTAATTCAGTTTGCAATTCTTAGCAAATAACATATACATGTATGTCAATAATACACACAATTATATATTTAACAGCTGCTCCTTGAGTTGACTTTGTATTGTTTGTGTTCTCCACACGTTGAGCATTTGTTACAGTATCACTCCACTGATATAGCACTAATAGATACACTGAGATAATGATGCCTCTGGCTCTTTGGGACAGAGGCATGAAAATAACACTACCAGAAAGTTGCCTTAATCTTGATGTTCTGGAAAAAGGTGGCAGGCACATGGGGGTTCTACAAACACTGCACAAAGTGTTAAAGCCACAGGCTAACATTGACCACAGTCTAAAAAATTGTGAGCTACATTATCTTCCATGCTCCAAGTGTCTTTGGTAAGGTCTGAAAATGAAGCCCTGAAAAAACTGTACATCAAACTGCTTTAAACAAATGAAAATCTACAAGCACTCAAGTTGACCAGATTCACCTGCCCATTTCCTTCCATAGACTTACTGTATGTAGATCTGACTAATTTATAGTCGGGTGGAGTACTAACTGCTTATTCATGCATACCATGCCAGGGGCTGCATAACTTTCCAAACTTTGGTATTCCAGGGTGTTTATTTGTCCATTTGAACACTACTATGTAGCTCACATATCACACTTTGACAATTTTTTTACTTGAAGCTCCACAATGTTAGCCTATTACTCTAATTCAACCTCTTCCTTTTGTGTATTTCCAATTTTTTTCAACAGCTTTTCAAGAAAGTGAGCTAACAGCTAAATCTCACAGCAGTAAGTGCAGAATACCACCAAGGTGAGACGACAATGTGCTGAAGTCGCAGATCTGCACCAGATAATACATGTAAAGTCCATAGAGGTTGAAATCCTCTGGCACGTTAGGAGTTAAGATCAATTCATTGGATAATGAAAACATGTCTTAAATCAGTTTACGTACCAAAGCACATAATTCCATTTCCAGTATAGCCAGAGATACAGTCACACCTATGACTTCCAATTGTGTTGCTGCACACTGCTGCCGGACTGCAGGTATCAGTATCAGTCTCGCATTCATCAATGTCAGTACAGTTGAAACCGCCCCCTGTCCATCCGTCCCGGCAGGCACACGTATAGTACCCTTCTTGATTCAAACAGGTGGCTTGTTCATCACACTCATTGAGAACTGGATCTCGACATTCATTTTCATCTTCAAAGGGAAAAAAAACAAGTTGTAATAATAATGTTGTCATCATAATTGATATTGAAAATGTTTGATGACTGATAAATAAATCAAATAGATCAAATACAATTTAGTTATACACTAAACAAAGATATTCTGGGGGACAGTTCATTTAGAGTAAAAAATTGTTTACAAACTCATGGAAAGATATGTATTAGTCTCCATAATAACTTTTAACAGCAAAATAATATTGCATATACATGTAATATATCCACTCCAACAAAGAAGAAGACTTATGTACAACCAATCCATATTATTCAGAAAGAGAGGGCAAATTTCAGTGTTCATGAATACGCCTATTACATGTATTCTTTTACGAAGAAGACTTAGATTGAGTATGAAACATTAAGAGAAATCTTAGTGTTCATGATTTGTGAACTCAATGTACGAAACTAATCATAAGTTTAACTCATGTAAAACATTCTAGCTTCAAGCCATACTTATATTAGATGACAGAACTTAAAATTCCACTTCACAAATATTAATTTGAAGTGAAACACCATAAACAAAATAAACCCTTTTCTTTGGACCATTATCTTCACATGATGACAGCAATATAAAATTGGAAAAGTTGATGTTGTAGTTTGTCCCGCAGAAGAGCCTTAATACTAAATTGCCTCTAACTTTAAAACCATTGGCTCTTTTCACATGAAATCAAAGCAGAGCCTGTCAGTCTATTAAAGGTATTGGCTAACATTTTACCACAGTTAAAAAAATCTGAGCATCATGATTCCCCATGCTACCAGTGTCTTTGATGAGGTCTAAAAGTGAAGCCCTGAAAAAATTGTATTTTAAAATGATTATTTAGTGCTTTAAACAAGTGAAAATCGTAAGTTGACCAGATTCACTTGCCCATTTCCTCCCATAGACTTACTGTGTGTACACCTAGGTTAATAAAACTCGCCCCGAGTTTCATTGTTTATTCATGTATAACTTGCCATTGGCAGTGTAACTTTCCAAACTTTTGTATTCTAGGGTGTTTATTTGTCCATTTGACCACTACTATGCAGCTCAGATATCAAAGTTTGACAATTTTTTAAATTGAAGCTCCACAATGTTAGCCTATCACTTTAAGAGCAAATATCAAATAAGGCAATTTTCTCAAATAAGAGAAAATTAACTGCTAAGGCCGTTCTGCTGGGAACAAATGCTAGGGCCCATCTGCCGGACAACTGACGATGTATGCATATCTTACCTGTGCAATTTTGTCCATCACCAATGTATCCCACTTTACATGTGCACTTGAATGACCCCTGGGTGTTTTGGCAGGTTGCAAGGGAATGACATACTCCAGGTGTGACACACTCATCGATATCTTAATTGAGAACATTTGAAGATAAAAGTGAACCATGATGCCAAATGTTATAATGTGGTTTATCAATGCACTGATTGTTTTCTTCTGTATCTTTGGCCGGAATTGCACTATACTTCATACAATAAAGAGAAACATCCATTTTTTGTTTAGTTCTCTCTATGATGTCTTTGTATATCATTGTATGTATATCATAATACATAATCTAAATATATCTAAAATTATGTTTTTACTTTACGTGGCCTACTTTAAAAGTGTATGTTATTTTGTAAATATGATCAATCCAATTTGTTACAGAGTTCAGTATAAGGTCACATTTCTTTGTTTTAATTGTGTTTACAACAAGGGACTTTAGCTTAAATTTATCCATTTCACATATTCAAATTCATTCATTTTTGTTAAATATGATACACAATGGCCTAGGATGTTTTTGCGTTTAGCAATAAACACAAGGCATATATAAAAATACAAAAAGATATACACATTCACAGCAAGAAAATTATAGAAATTATACACGTGTATGAAATGAAGACGGACCGGAAAATACGGATATAAATGTATAAGCCATTATTTTATGTTTAACATTATTCTGTATGTACGGAAGTGAAATTAAATATGAGTATATGTACAGGATATTTTTTATGGAATTGCAGTATTGTTATAAAATTATGTTTAACAAGTAAATTAATTATTTTGCCCTGTAGCGGACATTCGTTTATATGCCACAACAAATATTCAAACATTTCAATAATCATGAATTAGAGAGTAAATAATCAGTAATTACTAACAATATATATTGTGAAGTTTGTAATATTCTAGGTCATCAAATATATTACCACCATATAATTTGTCCATTCGCTTTATATCATCAGTTTAATGCTAATGCATGTGTGAAATAGGGGTAGATAATATTGTACAACTACATTGCTTAAGTAAGCCAAAGTTGTATGTAAATTTGATTGGACAATCAAAATTAAACAATGATTTATAATTAATTAAATATTAATTACAAAATGGAAATTGCCAAACAATCAGTGTTGTAGTCAAGACCGGACTCGAGTCCAATCTTAGTGGACTTGACTTTGAGTCCATGTGTAATTGAATGGCAAGGTTTTTTTGAACTGTGGACTCATATTCAGAACTTGTGGAACTCAACAACACTGCAAACAATATTTCTACCAAATGGTATACCTCTACATGTCTTTCCATCTCCTGTTGTATTCTGGAATCCAGTTGCACATCCACAGGTGAAAGACCCATCAGTGTTTTTACATACACTGTTGTCACCGCAATCATGCATATTCATGACACACTCGTTGATATCTGTAAAGTGAAAATCAGTATGATCTAGTTAATTTATAGTCTCATCTAGTTAGCAAAATATCATATTTTCATGGCTGCTGATAATGGCTCATATTCTTAGGAGATTAATAATATGTGCAAAGTCATACTGAAAAAATTACTGGATCTTGTAACTTGTTAATACAAGTGTTCCAATGTAGAAGAGTTGCATGTGTGGCTTTGGCAGATAAAGGGAAATACACTATTTAATGATGGCTTGCAGATAGAATTTATAATCTGACATACTTTTTGCAGTACACTCTGTATATAATTATGAAAGTATATTTGTAGCTACCTCCAGAACATAAGATCAAATGCTTGATCAGTTTATTTCTAATGATGCAGGAAAAGAATGACCTACATAATAAGACTTGAAGCATGAACCTACTGCATTCTGGACAATGACACTACCAACAGGTTACTCAGGGTGACATTAATGCAATGGTCACCTCAATTCAAGTATCCATAAATCAAACTCTACTGCTGAGCTCATAAAATGTTTATAAGCCCAAGGGGATGAATATTTCATAAAAGGTTCAAGCAATTTGAACTCTTTATTTGACACATTCATATTTCACAGATGTACATGATATATTGTATTATGTTTGACATGAAACTTTAGCCCAATGCATCTACCACAACACGGATAACAGATCGTCGGTGACATTATGCTGGCTCCACACTAGTTTTTTTTCTGCTTGCCCTTTGGGCAAGTGAAATTATCACTTTCAGATTTTTACTTGCCCAAAAATAAACACTTTTGGGCAAGTGAAATTATCACTTTCAGATTTTTACTTGCTCGAAAATAAAAACTTTTGGGCAAGTGAAATTATCACTTTCAGATTTTTACTTGCCCGAAAATAAACACTTTTGGGCAAGTGAAATTATCAATTTCAGATTTTTACTTGCCCAAATAAAAAATTTACTTGCCCGAAAATAAACAATAATAAAAACAAAAACATTCAAAATTATTTCTACACTAAGACCTTTTTATGGCGTTGGAAGTGTGTAATTTAATTCTGGGGGTTGCAAAAGGTGTGATTTCTGAATTTTAAGAGTTTTAAAATACATAGTGAAAAAAAAATGGAGTTAATAGCTGAACAAACAATTTCACACATATTTTCTTCTATTTTTTTTAAGACTTATGTATTTTTTTTTTTTCATTTGAGGGGATCAAAATTTTACTTGCCTGATTGGGCAAGTAAATTTAAACATTTTGAGTTTTTACTTGCCCGACATGAAATTTTACTTGCCCCGGGCAAGCGGGCAAGTGCTAGTGTCGAGCCCCAGGTACTGGCGAATTTCGTACCTTCAAACCTACAAACATTCGCCGGTGCGTGAAATCACCGACGGAGATGACATCAAAGGATCAGAAGTTCCTGCAGTTTAGAAATGCATGTCATTACAGTATCTCTTGGATTAATGAAACAACCTGCCTACATTAACGGAATTTTTTTCTACTCCTATTGGAGATAAAAAAGCTTGTAAGAATATGATCTGTACTTGTAGTATAGTCAACAAAGTTCTACATAAATTGGGCTAAAACTGCTTGAATGAAAAGTTGACGAGTGTGCATCACATACACACACATGAAAAATAGAAAATAAATTAACCTTCAAGTATGGTAGGTCTACTACTCATCGACCACCGTTTTTTAAACCGACCTACTTCACGCACTGGCCTTCTTGCCTAAAAATTCAAAAAATATGTGTAGGACTAAGCACAATATGCCACAATATTCAAACAAACCCATAACCAAGAAAAATGAGGAGGATACTTGCAGTAAATTAACAGAATTTAAGAAAATCTTATGCATCAATGATAATACATGCTGCGCGCCATTCACTGTGACGCGTTATAATTCTGAACGGGTCGAGTACCCAGACGCGGCACATTAGAACGACGTTATATGCGCCAGGAACTATCGCACAAAGTTGCAAACAAAATCTAAGGACACAGCTTCCATTTTTCCTCTCATAAATCATGATTTTTCATGAAAAATTCAATACTGATCATTTGAAAATACTATATTTTGCAACATATTCTGAAAGTCCTAAAGACTCACACTCTACGTGCTAAATCAATGGGCAGTAGGTGGTCGGTTTAAAAAACGAGCTCGCTGCTGCACTCGTGAAAAACGTCACTTGCGGTCGTCGCCAAAATTTCTGTGCACTCGATAGGAGGTAAAAATCTGAACCTGAAAAGTAAATTTACAACATTTTCTTCCCAAGTGAGAGAAAATTCAGGTAAAACTGATAAATATTTTCTGAGATAACGTGTGATTAATTTAAGGCGGTCGATGAGTAGTACATCCAACCATACAATTTCAAATGAAATGGTTCCATAAATTATTGACTTGTTCAGGATTGTCATGAATACACTCAATCTAGGGTCTATGGGAAATGTGTGTTGTAGAAAAATCAAATCGTCTCAACAAGAACACATATATATCATTCTGTACCATTGCAATTTCGTTGGTCAAGGGCCAGCTGGTAACCATCGTTGCATGAACATGTGTAGGATCCAATCACATTGTTGCAATTCTGCCCACAGTCGTTCAGTGTGCTATTAGAGCATTCATCCACATCTATGAATACAAACAGAAGGTTCCAAATTAAATTAAGGAATATCGTAGGCCATACATGCATGAACATGTAGTTAAAAGAGCTTGACAAACTAGGTTATGAAGGTTGTTACTCAGGTGGACTCAAATACATATTTCTTTGAGAAAACATCACAACATCAATTTTACACCGTGACATGAAATATATTAATGTTAACACCAGACCCAGTACAGAAAAATTTAAGATATGAATTGTTCTTCTTCATATACCTGTTGAGAACAAGGAACGAGATACTGCATTTCAGCCTGTGGTCCATGGAGAATGTGTGTAATATCAAAATCTAATTATCTTCAATCAGTGCACTCAGTTTAAAATGTACAATGTGAGCCAACACAATATCAACACTACTTTTATTTATTTCTAAAATAAAGATTAAGCTATAGTGTGGTTCATGTTGCATAGTTGCTAATTATTGCTATGTTGTGTTCCAGTAGATACGGCAGTATATCCTTTTGTGAAAGATCCCAAGTTTGCAAGTTTGAGCCCGGTCACAGCGTTTTGTCCCCTGGGCAGCATATCGTTAAATAATAATAACAAGTATTTATATAGTGCCAATTTCATAAAAGGTACAAAGTGCTCACACATTTACAATGAAATACAAAACACAAGAATAACGTGTTGAACCAAACAGAAACAAGAACAAGAACAACAAACTAGAGCAGTTTGACTGCACACAGTCGATGGGTATGCCTTCGCAATCTGCACTCCCATCCAACTGATTTAATTTGAAAAGCCTCAAGTTACCATGGTAGCAAGACCAATGAGATGAATAAGCCCTTGTGACCTTTGACCAAGTTACAGTAAAATCTGATAAGCCATGTGCCATGTAGTAACCCTCTAGAAATTATAGTATCTTGGAGGCAATGTTCTAAGTGCCAGATTGGCTCTAATGACCAAGGTAATAAGATATGGAGGCCTATATCCTGCTTGGAAAATATTTGTATGAAGTGCTCAATAAGTGGTACATATCATCACCATCATTGTAGAATTTCTGCACATACCGTAGCACATCAACCCATCTCCTGTGAAATTCATCGGACATGGACCACATCTGGGCTCCGTGGCTGGTGGTGGGTTGTCATAACAGATGACACCCTCATAACACGGGTCTCCCGCACACGCATCCTCATCTTCCTCACAATGATTCCCAGTCCAGCCAGCGGTACAGTTACATACCACAATCTGCAAAGACAACATGACATGCACTTTCCCTTTTTCAAATGTTGAGAATTCTACATTCAGGTTAAAGAGTGTTTTTTCTTTAGCACACTGTATAAGGTGCTCAGCATGAAAGTAAGCATTAACAATGACAATGCAAAGCCTAGCATCCCCTCATCATGCAATTACGCTAAAATCATTAACAATGACAACGCAAAGCGTAGCATCCCCTCATTATGCAAGTAAGCTAACTCACAAACTAGAAAACGTCAATGAACGTAGCGCTCATACCGGCATTCTCGCAAACATCATATACCAAAATTTCATGTGAGCAATTTATATATACTGTCAAGAGAATTAAATTGATGTCGCGCGGAAGGAACATGAAAATAAAAAAATTAGAGTGAGAAAAATATATACGTTTCATGCCCCGGAGGGACATGAAAAAAATAATAATAAAAAAAAAAAAATAATAATAGCTACATGAATTTATATATGATGTGCATTTTTAAGTGATTATGTGTGATTTGAATTTGCATAAATTAGCATCATTAAATGAATTCCGAAATTTTGTGTACAAGGTTTAAGCCCCCACCTAGAATATCATATAAAAAAATTCAGAATGAAAATTGGTCAAGAAATGAGGGAGAAGCAATTTCTGTTACATTTTTTGGAATAAATCTGCGCATAAATTACCATAATATTAATGTAAGGCAACAGTTAAAAATCTGGGTAAAAGTTAAAGTGTAGCAAAGCTTAGGCTCATACCAGATAAAGCAACTAAATCAGAAATTGTTGAAAATGAATGAGAAAAGCATTTTTTGTGATTTTATTTGTGATTTTGAAATAAATTTGCATAAAATTTGCAATAATTGATTAATTTCAAATTTTGCGTGTAGAAGTCTGAAGCCCCACACTAGCCCTATCAATCAAACAAACAGAATGAAAATCGGTCAAGAAATGTGGAGAAGAACAATTTTGGTTATTTTTGGAACATAAAATTGCATAAATTACCATATATTAATTATAGGAGTATAATTTCAAAATTCTGTGTACAATTTAAGTGTGCATAACTCAGCCCTACAAAATAAAGCAATCCACAATCGTCCAAAACGGTTGAGAAATGAAAGGAGAAGAAGCATTTTTTGTGATTTCGAATAATTGCATAAATTAAGCATATATAATGAATTTCACGATTCTGTGTAGAAGTTTAAATCCCACCTAGCCCTATCATATGAAACAATCAGAACAAATCGGTCTTGAAGAAATTGACGAAGAAAAACATTTTGAAAACTGTGGACGGAGCGGACGGACGGACGGACGCCGGACGCCACGCCATGGCATAAGCTCATCGAGCCCTTCGGGCCAAATGAGCTAAAAAAGGATTCACAAGTGAACTACTGCCACAGAATGCATCATAAACGGGAAGAATCAAGATGTTGTATTTTTGATACAGTCTCAAACAAATTACAGGCTTAAAGATTCAAAGTGGTGTATAAATTGTCTTTGACAGACAAAGCAAAAAATTCAAATCCCCCACTCAATTTGGACATCACACAAACCATTATCAGGAAAAGGAAGAAAATGCCCTTAATGATTTTGCTCATTCATGTGCAAAATCAAAAGTTCATTCCTGTGTGGGGAATTAAATGTAGAATGGAAACTCCATACCATAAGCTATGAAGCTGTTATTGAATTAAACTGAAATTTTGCAAAATTACTTCCTTCTATTTACCCAGGTTTCACAACTTGGTTATTTACAGTATGGATATATTACATGAGGCCTTTCCAGGCAAATTTGTTAAGCTCCTGCAAAAACAGGCTCATGTATTTATACTTACAGCAAATCCATTTTCATTCAAATCTTGCCCTTCAGCCTCAGTGTTAAAATCACACTCGCCATCATTATCACAGCGACATATCTTAACCTTGAATGAAAGTGTTGATTCTGCAGTTCCATCACTTGCTACAATCTCAACCGTCACCATGCTGGTGTCCACAGGTGTCCAAGTGAATAGACCATCTACAATGACACAAGTAACATAAATCAGATGGGACTAGCTAATTCTGGCTGTATATTACAATCATGTTAGCACAGCTAATAATACGGGCAATGATTCATAGTAACTGTATACATGCACATAATTTATGCTCATTGTTCTTTTAGGCACATCCTAAGTGTATTTAGTTCAAATATATGAAGAAGTGATATTACTCAAACTCTTTCTCTTTAATCTATCAGGATTGTAATTCATATGTCTATCTAATAAATGACTAAATGAAATAATTTAATCATCATTTTTTTTTAATGTGCATACTCGCTTGACAGGTACATATTCACTGTGAAAGATGTACAGTAAGTAACATGTTAAAAGTCTCCTTGCAGATATCCAAGTATTTGATGATAAACTAAAATTAAAAATATTGTATTTTGTTCGTCTATTTATACATTATTTGTCATTATTAACCTGTTGCCTCCGAGATTCTGAAAATCCCATAGAGTTAACACAGGGCACATCTGGTTCCCGTAGCCAATGGGTTAACAAGCCCAAACCATGAGATTTCATACTACAATTTTGTTGATATACAAGGATAACAATTAATTTAACTGCATAACATATAACTTGAGTCTTAGTCTTATTATTCCTATATTCATGTATGTGGTGTTTAAGCATAGATAACGGCTATCACATAGCTGTGCATATGTGCAGTTTGAATAGTACTCCATCCATTTTGACAAAATCTCACTTGCTTCCAAAGACATCCAACAAATGTGTGATTTTATTGATAGGGAGCAAGTTTCAATATTAAACTTGCTTTACAATTTTAAATGATCTTAACTGACAGCATCACAATTCATTTGGCATATACCATCAGTTCAAAACTCTTTCATTTGTCTGAGGTTTTGAAATACTGGACACACTGAATATGTATGGAAACTTATTTGTATGCAATTTTGGGAGACAACTACACACTCTGCCCTATTTACGGTAGGGTCACTTACTGTTGTCGATGGAAGCACCCTCTGGTACTGTTCCGTTCAAAGAGAAAGATACATCATCATCTTCATTTGGGTCCTCTGCTGTTATCTGGAAGGTGTAGGTTACATTCACAATAACACACAGAGTGCTATTTTCCGCCAAGCCATTTGTATCGCTGGTTTCAGTAATGTCAGTTATATTTGGTGGATAGTTCACTGGAAAAGGATAATATGATATTTCAATACAGTTTAATATGTGACTATCACAATTTGCACATTAGTTTCAAAACTTGAAAATTTATTTGCATCAGTCCTCTCTGAAGTTAAGACATTCTATGATTATGTTGCGTGGTACATATTTAGAATGAAAAGATACAATAACTTGGTGAGGTAATCAACTGTGTGAGCAATAGGTAAAATAGCCCATTTAAAAAAAAAAGAATGATAACCTTTTTCTAGGCTTTTTTTACCAACCTATCAATAAAATCAAGGGAGCATTACTTATAAGCAAAATCATACCCTCATTAGTGACAGGTTTTGCTCATTTCTGACAAGCAAATCATAAACAAGCAAGCAAATGCTTACAACTAATTTTAAATGAAAGCTCTCATTCATGGCTGCAAGCATTTGCTTGCATTTTGCAAGCTCCTCCATAGCGCTTTTAGCATTTCCTGGTACTTGATTTTAAATTTTGTTCATGCACTAAGGGAGAAAATTTAAGGTATAGATTAGAATGAATTGTCATGAGATCGCTACAGGAGCCTGTTTAGGTTTAAAGCACAAGTTTAGTTTGGGCAATTTTTCTTCTATTTGAAAGTTTATACCAAAGGTTATCTGGGGAAACCCCAGAGATTTGTGAATAAATTTTAGCATTAAGCATCCAAAGGGTTAATAAGGTGTTAAGGTTATCTAATTATACATCAGGAAGAGCACACTCTGATCTTTCTGATGAGATATAAATTCAGATAACCTTAACACCTTATTAACCCTTTGGATGCTATAATGTAAAATAAAGTAAAAAATCTTGGGGGTTCCCCCGAGATTTTTCATTAGGCATTACAGAGAAATTAGATCTGGCATTCTGGATGGGTTGAGAATGACTTTTTATCTTTTAAGCCTCCATTCTGGCCTCAGCGTGAATGCCTCTTATCCATCACCATTCCCAGAACGCGAGCTTAAAAGCCTATCCATTCTAGCCACGTTGGACATGCCCCAATTCCAGGATCATTCCCGGAATGCCAGCTTAAAGCCTATTGTTCCCTACACAATAGCACCTAGTATCGTCCATTAAATTTGCATATACAGTGGCAGTTAATCCGTACATTCCAGGGCTATCCATTAGGACATGCCAGAATACCCCATTTAATCCTCTTCTGGTGATGAATAAAGGTTTAATTGGCCCATTCCTGACACAGGCAGATTACCCGAGATTTTAATCACCCCATTCCCGGCGCTAGGAGAATGCTACCGTTCCGGGAACAGGGCAGGCATGCGATCAGGCATGCTAGTATTCTCAGAACAATCCAGAATGCCAGTGTAATTTCTCTGCCTTGCCTTAATTGATTAAAAAACACTAAATAAATTCAGAATCTGTTATTGCCTGATGTGATATGACCTTTGGGCATAAACCTTTCAAATAAAAAAAAAATCGCCAAAACTAAACGTGTGCTTTAATTGTTTTAATCGATAGCAAATATATTTCTGCCAGGAAAATCAAGACACTCGAGGCAGATGCTTGACACTAGTGCAGAGCTTCATCCAGATAAAAACTGTTTCATTTGCCTTCATACAATTACAGGGTTCCCAGCAATTCAAGAAACAAAATTCCCCTGATTTTTCCGTGATGAAGTCTCAAAATTCCATGACAATTATTTCAATTCATTTCCAGTTTCACATGTTTTCTATGTTTTCAGACATCCAATGGATGTTGTTTTGATATGCAACAAAATATAACAGAGTCTGACTGACTACTTTCGATTTTTGGGCCAATCAAAATTTCCTGACTTTTCCCTGATTTGAGGCATTTTCATCAAATTCCCTGACTTTCCCCTGACTGGAAAAAAGTAAAATAATTTTCCCTGATGGGCTGGGAACCCTGATTTATCATCCATTGAATTAGACTGTTTGCCACTTAGCTTCTACTGTTATACCCACTTATGGTTTGCTAGGTATGTTGAGCAAATGACAATAGTACAAGCAAAAGATTACAAATAAGTTCCCAAGCCATGATTCTTTTTGATATAAGGCTTTTGATTCCAAGCAAATACTTTTACTTGGTGCTCTTGCTAGCAATCATTTGCTCATCTTCAGGGAAAACTGTCAATATTGGTTTTATACTTACTGAGGTCTGATTTTTGGCCTTCATTCATCATATTTGTTGCCATGGAATCAGCTCCAAGTTCAAGATTAACAGCCAATGCATCAAACAGACATTCTCTGTCATCTCCACATTGGTCCCTTGCTTGTTGTACTATGGCAGGATCAGTGTCTGCCAACAACTCATCCAAGAAGGGTGGAGTAAATGTAGGATCATTATAGTCACTCCAATTTCTACTTAATCCATACTCGAAGAGCGATTCATTTGGTGTGATCATCCCTAAAAAAAAATAAATAAATAGGTGAAGAATAACAAATGGTGTATACTTTTCATGTCCTTTGACCTGACCTAATTTACATCAAAATCTGATCAGCAATTTTTAAGTTATCACTGTAACAAGACCAAATCGGACAAGTATGAGTCCTTGTGACCGTTGAACTTTTAACTCCAAAATCTAATCAGTTTATTGGTGCCTCGTACAGTAGTACATACTTGATGCTAGTTACATCAAAATTCCATCAGTGGTTGTTAGTTATTACTATCACGGTAACAAGACCAAATCAGACATGTATGAGGCTTTGTGACTTTTGAACTTTAAACTCAAAAAATTTAATCAGTTCTTAGTTGCATCATAGTACATACATGATCCCACACACATCAAAATTCTATCAGCTGTTCTGAAGTTATCATGGTAACAAGAACCAGTAACAGATGAGCGAATGGATTGTCAACCCAAAAACATAATGCCTCTGGCAACTTTGGTGCTTAGGCATAACTAATTATAAAAACAGAACAAAATTATTACAAAAATAAACGTTTCATATGTTAATTTAATTTGCACAAGAATATCAGATGAAGTAAATATACACTTTACATGGCATATTAATTACAGCATAATACTTACATGTTTGCCCAAAGTCAAATATTTCCTTTTCAGTAAGGTTTCTATCCGATGGCTTTAGGAGAATAGAACCATTTCGAAACTGGAAGTCATCCATATTGTCCTCATTCCAGTAGCCTGTGGGAGTAGATAATTCAATTCACATTCAGCCAACTTCAGAGAAAATCCATCAAAGCCACAGGCTAACAATGACCACAGTTTAAACTAGAGCAATTCGGCTGCACGCAGCCGGTGGGTATGCCTCCGAATCCCCGTCCAATTCCAAAATTGAAATGCATCACTCATGTATGTATTCAATCTGATTTTAAGTGTTTTACACGTAAGTTACCACCGTAGCAAACTGAAATGAGATACAAGGTCCTGTGACCTTGAACCTTTCAACTTCAAAATCTAATCAGTACATCAGAACCTCATAAAACATACTTGATATAAGTTACAGCGGTAATGAGCCTTAATTAGACATGTATGGGGCGTTGTGATCTTTGAACTTTCAACCCTGAAATCTGATCAGTTCATTGGTGCCTTATAATACATACCTCATCCAAGTTACATCAAAATCCGACAAGCCCTCTTATGTTATCATGGTATCGAGCCCAAATCAGACATGTTTTAGGCCCTGTGACCTTTGACCTTTCAACCCTGAAATCCGATCAGTTCATTGTTGCCTCATGGTACATACTTGATCCTAGTTACACCAAAATCCGATCAGCCGGCAGTTATCGTGGTAATGAGCCCAAATCAGACATGTTTTAGGCCGTGTGACCTTTGGCCTTTGACCATTCAACCCCAAAATCTAATCAGTTCATTGGTGCCTTATAATACATACTTCACCCAAGTTACATCAAAATCCGACAAGCCCTTCTTAAGTTATCATTGTAACGAGCCCAAATCAGACATGTTTCAGGCCCTGTGAGTGTGACCTTTGACCTACCAACCCCAAAATCTAATCAGTTCATTGTTGCCCCATGGTACATACTTGGTCCTAGTTACATCAAAATCTGATCAGCCGGTCTTAAGTTACCGCGGTAATGAGAACGGCCGAACGGACGGACGGACAACCCGAAAACATAATGTGAGCGACATAATCCTCCATGCTCCAAGTGTCATTGATAAGGTCTAAAAATGAAGGCCTGAAAAAATTGTATTTCAAAATGATTATTTAATGCTTTAAAAAAGTGAAAATCGTAAGTTGACGGGATTCACCTGCCCACTTCCTCCCACAGACTTACTGTGTGTGGATCTAGGCCATTTTGTACTCGGCCCAAGTACTAATATCTTGCCAGTGGCAACATAAATTTCCAAACTGTTGTACTCTAGGGTGTTTATTTGTCCATTCAAACACTACTATGTAGCTCAGATAGCAAAGCTTGCCAATTTTTTTAATTTGAAGCTCCACAATGTTAGCCTGTGTCTTTAAAAAATTCCTGGGACATTTATAGAAAGCAATGCGGACATACAGATATCTCAGATACTACTGGTATAAGACATAATTATATTATATAAATATTTCAAATTAAAATCAAGAAGTAAATTGAAGAGAAAGTATATAATAGCACCATCAATATACCATCAATAACAGAATCAGGATGATGTAATCTTTTTTAACCAGGAATTATTATTATTTTTTTTTGGGGGGGGGGCATTAAATTATTACTTGATCACATTGTCACAAATGTTGATTTCAATATTTATCCTTCTGCCA